>JABUQX010073095.1:75000-77500 GCA_015478945.1 Trachelipus rathkii
AAAGTAATATATGTTAGTATCTATGATATTTGTATAATAGTATTTAATAATAATAATAATAATAATTAATAATAAATAATAATAATTAATATAATAATATATAATATTAAATTAATTGATAAATTATAATATAATAATAATATATATTAATAATAATAATCATATTATAATAAAATAATAATTAATATAATAATATATTAATAATTATAATATAAATAATTAATATATAATTAAATAATATAATATAATTAAAATAATTAAATAATATTACAATAATTGAAATTATATATATAAATAACATTAAAATATATGGTATAATATTCAATAATTAGTACTAGTATAATTAGTAAGATAAAAATATATAGTTTTTATAATAAAATGAATAAATAATAAATAAAATTAAATAAATAATAATAATATAATTAAATAATAATAACAAATAATAAAAATAAAATAAATAATATAAATATAATATTAAATTAATAATAATAAATATAATAATAAAATAAATATTATAATATTATTGTGACCATAAATATAGTATAGTAGTAGTAATATATAATAATAAAATAATAAATGAATTAATAATAATAATTAATTATATATAAATGAATTAATATATATAAATAATAAATATATAATATGAATAATAATAATAATATTAATAATAATAAATAATTAAATAATAATAATAATAATATAATTAAAAAATTGAAATATACTTAATAAATTAATAATAATCTATTAAATATGAATAATATATATAAATAATTAAATTATAAATAATATAAATAATTAATAAATTAAATAAATAATAATAATTAATAATAATAATAATAATAATTAATTAAATAATATATAATAATTATAATAAATAATAATAATAATTAACATATGTATAATAATAAATATTATATAATGCATTAAATTAGTATAAATATTTCTAAATTATTTGATATTCACTGATAAAATGATAATCTATATATGTTAAATTAATAATAATAATAATAGAAATATTATAATAATAATATAAATAATTAATTAAATTAATATAATTAATAAATTTAAATATATAAAATAATATAATAATAATAATAATATAATTAAATAAATAATAATATAAAATAATTAATTAAATATAATAATAAATTAATAATAATTAAATTAATAATATAATAATAATATAATAATAATAATTAAATAATTAATAGATAATAATATTTAAACTCTTTTACAAAAGTACAAAATTATATACATAAATATTATTTTTAAAAAATTGTTTAAAATTTGGGTTTTTTATAATATTTTGATAATATATTTATTATAAATTTATTAATACAATCCTCTTGCAAAATTTTTATTATCTTCAGTCCATTTCTTATTTACTTCTAAATATTCAATACCTGTTATTTTCAATAGTTTTTTCTCACATTTGTATTTTCATTAATGTTCTAGAATGATAATAGAAATTTTGTCCTACTGATATATTTATTAAAATTATAGAAAAATATTAAAAGGTTTAAAATATGTATGCTTTATAATAAGCCAACCTGAAAAATGTCAAACAACGTGTTTCATAATTGAAATATAATAGATTTAAATCTTATAACCTCAAAGTAAAAAATAAATAAAACATTGTTTTATAGATCTATGAGAATGTATACTCATATAATATAATATATATATATATATAATAGCCTCTCTCTAACAACTATAATATATATATATATATATTATAGTATATATATAACGTATACCGACATCCTCATATATATATACTATCGCCCTATTAACTATATATTATTACTTAATACCAATACTAGCTCCTACCAATAACGTATATACCACTTATATACTTAATTACGCCATACGCCTAAACTACATATATAGTATATATATACTTAATAATACCTATTAATATCAAAAAAAATATACTCAAAAGCTGTAGCATTATAAATCCCTTCACCACACAATGTATCATTATAATTGAAATGTAAAAGATGTAAATCCTACTGTCCCTGCAACAAGAAGATGACATAAATCAGTCATAAAATGTGCTTTTATCACTTTGTATATACCTGATATCAACTTTGAATTGTAAATCCTGTTAAACCCAAAAGTGATGAAAAGTTCAACAATGTGTCTTGTAATTGATATGTAATAGATGCAAATCCTATAATCCCAAAGTGAGAAAAATCCGATAATGTATCCTATAACTGAAATGTGAAAGATGTAAATCCTACTACCCAAAATTGAGACAAAAATCCAACAATGTATTATAATGTAACGGTAAAATATGTAAGTCTCATAACAAACAAACCAGAAATACACAACAATGTATCCTATAATTAAGCAGTAAAAATATAAATCTTATAACACACACACAAAAAAACAACAACAATTTGTCTTACACACCAAAGATGCGGCATACCATCATTAAACATTCCCTTCTCGTCGCATACGTCTAAAAAAACCACAACAAACTTTGTTCTTAACTTCA
>JABUQX010073095.1:82500-85641 GCA_015478945.1 Trachelipus rathkii
GTGTGTTTTAAGGCAAACCTGTTGGTCTCTGCCCGAGGGATCTCATAACGACTCCGAGTTCAGCCGTCGTTATCATCCCATCCTCATCCTTATCGAAGAGCATAAACGCTTCTTTGAACTCCGCAACCAGATCATCCGTGAGCCCATATTCAACCTATCAATTTTAATTTTATAAGTTTAGAAATTTTGGATACTCTTATTGGAAAGGGGAGAAAGAGATTTTTTTAATATTCTTACTTTTCTTAGAAAATTATATATATTAGTTTATACTACTTACTGATTGCAAAGGTAGTCGTTGAGTGTACATGTTAGAGGTAAGACGACATAATCATGCCAGTTAATATAATCGATAAATATTGAACTCTATCTGTTATGAAATTTAATTTAACATAATGGAGTGATAGTGTCAGAAGGAAATATTTGGAGTCATACTAATTTGAGAATAGAGAGAGATAGAACCTAACTATAAAGATAAGAAAATTCACGTTATTAACGACCTGTTATAATTACATTAAGTAAACACTCGTCGGGGATACCAGTGTTCTATAATCTATATTTTTCTTTTCAATTTTTCACCACTCTTTTCTCATCGTTCACTTTCACGTTCTTCGTTTTTGCCATCCTATTCAAGGTCTTACAATACTAAGGCCTAAAAAACTATTCATAAGGTTTGGGCCTGTTTATTTAAGTTGAAAATTTTTAAAAAGGAACCTGTCGGTAACCTTCGTATGTAACCTTTGATTTTTCTCTTAAAATGCAGTCAAGAAATTCAGTGTAATTCATTAAGTCTGCAAGTCTTCCTTTGAATTGTAATCCTCAAAATGTATATTCGCTAAGATCCGTGCTTGGGCTTCCCATGCAATTATTTATCGAAATTTCTGTTTGATTGCTCCATTCGAAAGAACCGTTTTTGGAAGCTTTTGCTACTGATTGTTTTCGCTTGGCTAGTGCCAGGACCAATCACAGCGTCTTCGTTATGTAATGTGAAGGTAACCACGTAGGTTGTTGTCGTTGGGGGTTGGCCGGTATACTGCGTTGGTTCTAGGCAGATAGTCGAGGAGCTTTCGGTTTTTGTTATTTAAAGGAACATTGTCCGGTGTAAATAGACGAAAGAAGAGTTTTGCCAGCTGAGGTGCATTTTTTTTTTTTTTTTGGTTATAATTTTTTTTTGGATATTTCTATTTTTTTCATATTTTTAGATTCATCTTTAACATTTAAAAGAAAGATTTGGGAGTAAAAGAGTAAGAAAATGTTTGAAAAAAAGTAAAAATGTGTCGTCAATATTATCATGCGACATAATCTGAATTATACAATTTATAAAAATGTTACGATTTGCCTTCGCCATACAATTTCAGGATTTGCATTTCTACCCTACGCGATGGCGCGTCGCTAGCTTTTACAAGAACAATTACATAGTTATAGCAAGTCCCGTCAGAGGGCTTCGTAGCTTTGACAATTGTTATATTTTAATAAATATATTTAATCATCTTTGATATATAAAAAAAATATATAATTCTCCTTCTTTGTCATCGAAAGGAATCAGCTGTTTCTTCATTGACAAGGACAATTTAAAAATGCTTATTTCCTGAGGATTTACTCCAATATGAGTATTTTTAGAAAATAATAGATCTACCATTTTAATTTCGTTTTCTGTCGTTCGAAGGGGCTGTACCAGTGGTCTCTTCCCTGCTGAACTTCTAAATTTTTTTGATTAAAAAGTCATTAAAAATAAAGTTACATTATGTTTTCATTCAAATACACCGATCATCGATGGATGAGAATTTTTAAAAATTTTTAAATAAAGATCATAATCAGTCAATAATATAATAGTTTATTTTTTGATGGGTAATTTATATTTATATATTTTTTTTTTTTTTTTTTTTTTTTTTTTTTTTTTTTTTTAGAATTTTTAACGATTCTCATTATGCGATTTGAGATTTATAGTTTAATACCAATAACTACACCGAAAAAAAAGAGATTCAAATTTTGGGAAAAACAATGGTAACTCTGTCTTCCAAATTTATGAGGCTTTGGAATTTCTAGTGTTAATCTGTCTCCTGCAAATCGTCCACACTTGTTCGAAAAACATCCTGGATTTACTTCGTACAAAATATCATCAACGTAATGAAAATACCTCGTGGCTCTTATTTAAATTTTGTATATCAGAAACCTGAATACGTTACTGACAGAATGACTCGTCAGCCCTTGTCGATTGAGCGGCCTGTTTGGGAATTCCCACCGACATTCTTCCGTCATGATATAATAGAGTCAAAAATTTTTTTTTGTCTTTTTAAAAATCCTTTTCTCATTTTTCTCATGTTACCGTTCACGTTTTTTATAGTAATTGGATTTATGAACTGCATTGAATATATTTTTATTTTTAAATTTAAATTTTAATTTATTTTTGCATCTTAGCATAAAAATATTTATATTTTGCCTTTGCATAAATCTTATTTTTAAGATTAGCGTTTTTGAATGATGCACATCTTACGGCTTGCGTAATCTGTAATTTCGCTTTAATGAAATTTTGGCTATAAAAATCTTTTCATGGCTAGTCTATAATAATTATTAGATTATCCTATATATTAAATGCCAGAAATGTTTGATATAATTTTCATATGAAAACATGATTATATAAGGGTATCAATAAGATAAATTAGAAGACCAACACGTTATACTCTTACCAATTTTGGGAAATCCATTGTTAATCTTACATTATTTGCCGTTTTATGCTTATTTACTGATAGACCATTTGGTAAATCTATTTGATAATTAGTTTTAACTTGGATTAATTTTTATCTGAATTTTTAGTTTAAGTTAATTTTTTAAACCAAGTAGGATGGTTCGCATGACGAATTTCCATATTACCAGTAAGATTATTTTACAACTAGGAAGGGCGTTCTTTAGAATCGACAATTTCATTTAGTAACTTAATATTTAGGAAATTATCACAAAATTTTTTTTTTTTAATTTTTTTCCAATTTATATTAAAATTTAATTATATGTCACAATCATATTTATCATTTTATATATATGAATTGTTTTTGTTTTTATCATTTTATTAGTGTGGATATTTTGTGAAAGTGGATAGTAAATATTAATGATTAATTATTTAGTAATAATAAGTGGAGTTACCTTGGA
>JABUQX010073096.1:0-26282 GCA_015478945.1 Trachelipus rathkii
TGTATGGAAATTCATATTAAAGATTGTAATTACAGAATTATTAATATATGAAGCTGTAATAATAAGAAGATTTGATAAATTTACTCACAATTCAGTGGTAAATATTACCACTATATTATTTCTGAATTGGTGGAAACGGGTCACTTACACAGCATAAGGTTATCGATATAGTATATATTAATATTAATATATTATATATATTATATATATATATATTATATATATAGATAATATATATATGATATTATTATATATATATATATATATATATATATTTAATATATATATATATTAATATAATACATTATATAATATATATATATTAATATATATTATTATATATAATATCAGTATGAAGCTGACGTGGCATTTTCCAGCAGTCATCGCTACAGTTCCCGGTTCCCCATTTCGACATTATATTAATATATATATATTATATATAGAATTATAACATATTATATATATATAGTTATATATTATATATATATAATATATATAATAGTATAATAATATATATATATATATATATATAATATCATATAATATTATATAATATAAATATTATATATTAATATTATTATATATATATATATCATTACTATATATATAATATTAATATATATATATATATATTATATATATTATATTTAATATATGATTAATATATTTAAGTATATAATATATATTATATTTTAATAATATATATATATTATATTTATATATAATATATCAATTATATATTAATACAACCTTCTTTGAATAAACATTCCATAAAATTTTAAATACAACTATCTAATAAATACTGAATGAATGTTTCCTTATATCAAGATGGCATGCTTTCTTCTTAATTATTATTCTTGTTAATGCCACTCGCATGGTTTACCTATTTTGCAACATACTTAAATGAAAATTTTATTGGTTCACTTCAGCGTATTAATCAATAGATGTTAATATATATATATAATTTGTAGAATTGTATCATGTACCGTCTGAGAAATCGCCTTTCTCTGAAAAACATTATCCTAAACTATACCTTCAGCCTCTCCTCATAGCTCTTACCATCAATACCCAAGAAATCTCCTCTGTTGCCTCTATAATCATTATTGCACTCTCTCTAAGCATATCTATAATAAGGTCTTTCATTTAAATTATAGAGTTCTAGGAGCCCAGTATGCTACTTGTGCGTAAATAAAATTTTATACTTCTTTATTATTGGCCCCTAACATAGGTACTAATATACAGTTTATTACTTATTTACTAATACTTAATATATATTCTTTGACTCTTATAATAACACATAAATTATATATATAGTATATATTATATTATTTGTTCTGTATTATATTATTATATTATTAGTATTATTATTATCTAGTTCTATTATTATTTATTTCATATTTATTATTATATCTTATTTATTTTTTTTTATTATTTATTTTATGTTTTCTTATGTTCCTTATATTATATCTATATTCTTTGTTTTTTGTATTTTAGTTATCCTTATTGTTATTTATTTGCTTATAATTATTGTTTATCTTTTTTGTTATTATTATAGTACTATTATTCACTCACTTTATTATTTTATTTGTCTATTGGTTTACTTTATCTCTTCTTATTTTTTTATTTATATATCTTATTGTTCCATATTGTTCTTATGATTCTTACTTATATATGTCTACATTTTATATTTCAATTTCTTTCCTTTAGTAACTCTAATTCTGTCCCTTTTTTTTTATTATTATGATTATGTATGTTACTGTTATTTTTTATATTTATATTGTATTTTAATATATATTTATTTATAAAAAGGTGTTATTTATTACATATCTTTAGGGTTACCCATTTTTTTTTTATTCTGGCAGTTTGAAGTTCAAAATATGGCATAAATATTACGTTTTTTATGTAATTATTTTGTTTGTTTTCTTCTTTTGGCAATTTCTACTCTTTTGGCACGAATTTGTAATTTTATATTTATTCATTATTATGAGCCGATTTTTTTGTATATTTGTTAATCTTATTATATTAATATATATTTTTTTCTTATCTTCACTATTCCCTAATACTTCACTATTCCTAACTTTGGTATCATCTGCCAAAACTTTAAGATTAAACCTATTGTACATTTAAGTCTCAATGGGTCCCGCTTAAGAACATCACTATTATATAATATATGAAGGATAACAATAGTTAAATGACCATTACACCTAAGCTTTGTTATTATGAATACCTCATGTATGGGATACAACCACTTATCTCAACTATTAATATGCATACCATTAGATTAAATACATTATTTATACTTATTATTTATACACTTCTAAATCCTTCTAGTTCATTTCAATGGTAAGTCACATAACTTGCTCAGAATCACTGTTTTGATCTAGGTATGTTGTTTTTAATGCATTTCAACTAAAATTCAGTTTGATAACTTTTGGACTAAAATTTAGTGTTGCTAACTATTCATCTTTAACTTCATGAACTTATATATAATAATAAAATATACGAATATTTATTCACCTTAATTGGTTGAAACAATACTTACCACATATTTATATATAATAAACCTATAAATCTTCTTATATTATCAATAACTTATTCGTCTCTCTACAACTAGCTATTCCACATATCTACTGCTATATTAGGTACGTTATAATGTATATTTTATCTGGCAACTTATTTGATCGGGCTGATTGGGGGCTTTGCGTCGCTTTTCTAGGCCGCCTTAACTAGATATATATAATTTACGGAGAATGACCCTGCTGTAATTAGGGAATCTTGGTTATTAGTGTTTGACTATGTCTATTTACGGTCTCATTATTTGGGTTTACTTAGTACTCGGTTTTATCGCTTATTAGTTGGTGTTTTGGATTAGAGTGAGTGTTTGGTGTATGTTGAGTGTTTGAGTTGAATAGATCTGTTGAGTTGTAATCTGTGGTGGATAGAGTGCTGAGTGGGTTGGGTAGATGGTTTGATAGTGTGTTGTTTATTGGTTGTTTGTTGGTTGGTTTTGTTAGTTATTATCAATTATTGTGTCGTCTTCTACTTCTAGATGCCTAAATAAATCTTTGTCTAATCTCATGCTCATTTAATATCCTATACCCATTAGTTCGATTCCGTGCCTTGTTCTCCTGGCCCAATTATATATCCAGGCTATAGATGATAAACATAAGTCGCGATATGCTGAGGGATTAGTGGAAAAATAATATTCCCTCTATGTTATCTCAACCTTATCACTTACTCTATAGCTAATATTTATTTCACTATCAAGACATACTAATAGATTAAATTACGTTTTATGTTATATGCAGGGATAATATACTCTTATTCGACAAGCATATAAGTACGGTGTCTTCAAGCCGTGCGAGAGACGACACTAGTTACGTCTAGTCAATAGGGGGCAAAAAAAATTAAAAATATTTTCGAGAAGTATTCCCTTGAGAGACCACCCTTGGATCCCTCCCTTAACTACCTATTAACTTCCACAATAAATCTATTTAGTTCTCGAGGCGCTTTTATTTCTGCCAAAACGATGTCAATAATCGCTGATGGGATTAATACGTTCATTTAAACAGCGCCGGCGTCTAATTGCACTGCAACCCGATCACATGTTCTTTGAATTAATTATTTTCCAAAAAGAATGTTTCATTGATCATGGGATATACTCGCGTAAATATGCACTATTTGATTTTTGCTACATTCTTATATATATATGCGAGATTTTGTCGATCCTTCACGCAAACCTGAATCAATAGCGTGCGTACTTATATATCTGCATAATACGAGGATTTTGCAAGCAATAAAATCTTGTTTGTCATCCCTCTACTCATAGTCGTTAGCCCACAACCTTTAGTTTTGGTAACTGAAATTCTGTGCACTTTCCTCCCATTCACTCTTAGTTCTTCCTCCTTCTCGCTTCTCGTGCACATGACATCTCTTCGATGTTTTATCCTCTTAACTTTATTCTCACAGCCCCACTGGGATGTAGTCTAATATCTATTTATTCTTATCATGAGGTTTTATCATTACTATCATCAGTTAGAGGGTGTGACGACATGCGCATGCACTATTCCAAATGAGGATCTATGGAAAAAATCGTTTACGTGTTTGATATATTCGGAGAAGAAGTCGCGCCTCCGAGAATGGCATTCGGAATCGTGCTTCGGTAATTGTCGATTCCAACTGAGGAAGTTTAATTTTCTTATGAGTATCGTGTAATTGTGCTTCCTACGAAAGCTATTGACTTCGATGCCACCCGGCCCCTGCGTATGATCAACAGTACTACTTCTTAATTATCTCTTACATTTGTCCGTGCCTCAATAGAAAACCCTCATACATATATTCACTCTTACGCACGCTCAGTTTTGTTCTTGGAAGCCATCTTTGATCTTTGGAGCTATTGTTGCTCCAAACTGAAACATTTTCATAAAAATTGATAATGGCGCTATGTCTGCCTATCAGCGAAGTGAAAAGAGTATGAGAAGGACAAATGATTCGCAATAATTCTCTATTGGACAAGAGCCTTCCTAATCCTATTAACTATTCCCCGCCAAATCTAAACATCTATTGATACACTTTACGTAAGTCACACGGTTCGTTTTTATTTCTTGGGAAATTTATCAGATCTTTGACAAGGAAAGATGCGCTCTGTTCGCAAAAAGATTGATTGAAAAAAGAAACTACTAGGCTTTAACTCTATTCAAGAGAATCTACTACAAATACGATCGTACAACCTCATGGTCTCTCGTACGTGCATCTGACTTGTTATTTCATTGCCTTGTCACTAGTTTAGAATCTCTATTTGCTGTTTGGAAACAATCTCAATTCCCTCGTGGTTCTTTCCGAATTCAACAATACAGATAACTGACTGTTAAGCACACTCTAATATGCACTGGACGGCCTTTGGCCTCTATCACAACAGCGTCACTGGCGAATATACTTTTCTGCACACATGTAATATAATAGGCTATCCTGGCCACGACGTAATGAGTGTAAGTAATAAGTGCGTTTTCCTCGAACGCAGTGATATTCCTTTCCAAAAAGGAAAGGTAAACTGTCCACCGTGGGAAAGAACTATTTAAGTTTCGGCGTGTGGCGAGCTCGAACAGTATATCCACTCTATAATAGCAATCATTTGTTACTCCGGTAATGGGGAATCATATGAGTAATTATTCTTCCGCCTTTTAAGAATGACGTATTCCAAAGGGAGGAAATCTAAGGTGAATCTTTAACCCTCAATCAAGTCTCCTCGCTTACCTATTGGCTCTGTTGTCGACTATTCTTGAATTTCTCTCATATCAACATATTTATGCTTTCACTTTATTGGTAATCTATCCGCCATTTTTCTCTTTACTATAAGTTGTCTCGATATGTGGGATCGAATCTGGAACAAGGATAATCTGACCTAAGGTTATAGATATGAGAGGAAGCAGACGCTTTGTTGATTCTCAATCATATTATCCTTTTTCGGGCCTCATATCAAGATAATATATTGGTTTTCTATCATTTCGATAGGGTATCGGGACATGCTGTGAAAAATGTCCGCTATCAGAATTAATCCTTCTATTTTAATATTCTATTTTTTATTGACTCTTTTTCACTCATGATATAGAATATCTTACTCAAGCCAGTGCACCCCATTTCAACTATAAGGTCCCCTTTGTGTTTGTAATGCAGTGCTTTTGTACTCACAACAACAAGGGCTTCAACTCTCTTCGTACACTGTACGTTCCACCGCTTTTCATTAAGCGGTAGACATTCATTACCCACTTATCTGGCATAGCTTTGGTGTTCGCCAACTCTTCCTAAACTTCCAGTTCCCGAATTAAATTCACGGAGTGGCCTATCCTCGAACTTTAACTGCTTTCTACTTTTACTTTACCTCACGAATTGCATCTTCGCAGTACTAGTTATAAATTAACATTGCGGATTTAGTCTTCTCCGTGTTTCGAGTGCTCTGTCATATTCATATATGGCTCGATATCATTTCTTCGTCAAATTAGGTGTATCCCGTGTTATATGTGGAGTAAGTTCTCTGCCTCCTCAACTTTAGCTTTAAGATATATGTTCCTGCTATTTTCATTTCTTATACCGTTGTGACAGTGCTTGAGGAGATATGAACCTGCCTGGCTTGAGACCTAGGGGTGTTTGTAGAGGTCAGATCCATTCTACGGACACCGCTTTCAGCCTGGGCATGGAGAATAATTACTACAAACTACTCTCATATGGTCAAAAAAGCGACTTTGCATCAAACTTTTCAAGTATGCAACAACACTATCTGCAGTGTTACTTCTCCCCCTACAAACACCTTCTATGCCACTTATACTGGTTTCTCCCTTTTTACTTCTTTGTTCTTCTAGAACTACGTGTGGGTTTGTATGACACTTCTCGACTATCGTTGCTTTCCTACGCTTACTTGGTGTTTATCAGAATGCATATGACACACATGTAAGTTCAATCTGATTATTGTTTGAAGGTTTGAAATGCTCCACTTTGTATGTTGTTATTAGGGTCAGTAAAATGACAATGTTTACCTCTTGAAAAAGACACAATTAGTAAATCAAATAGAAATCTGTACCTTAGTAAATTATAGCTTCTAAGTAATAATATAAATAATACACTAAATAAAATAACTAAAGAGTATTTCGAATGTTCATTGTTTTTATAAACTTCACCTAACTTCCGAACGAACACTGACAAGAGCATTAGAGTAATTCTTTTCTAAGCATCAAACTGATACCTATAGATGCTGTTCTTATTACGTAAATTATACATTGATGAGGAGAATTAATATATACAATTGAGATTATAATAGTGAATAAAATAATACATTAGATCTGAAAAGTGAAAGGGATGGTTCACTAATAATTATTTTTTTAATTTCCCTCAATAATAATTTAAAAAATACATTATATATATTAAATCAATTAAACCAAATAACATATACATAATAATAATAATAAAAATAAAAGCATACAAGCTATAAGAAATACATAAAAATGAGTAATTAAGGTCATACCAAATTATTAACAGGATTCTAAGAAACATTATATAGGATGTGTACTGAATGGTGAAGCAATGCAGTCAATAATAATAATTCTTCAATAATAATCTGTTGGAATAATGGATCTACAATTGAGTATATATTACCTAACACATAACTAATCGAATAGATGAGCAAAAATACTATTAATATAATTGAAATTCTAGGGTGACTTTGAAATTCAAAAAGATATAAAAGCCCATAAATAAAAACAATACTATAATTAATAATAAAACATGTATATGACTTAAATTCTGGATGAACAATTATCCTTGTGTTATATCGAAATTCGATTAATGTGATTAAATACTCCTTAACTAAATTACATTGACAGGAACAGAAGCAATCACAAGGAAATATATGGAGATTAAACTTTCTAATAATAGATAGATAATAATAATAATAATAATATTATTAATCTTTATATATATAATAATAATTAATCATAAATTAGATGATAAACCAACTATAATGCAAGTAGATCAATAATAATAAAATGAGATTAGCTGTAGATGGAAAAACATATTACCTAAACAATCGATTGGAAAGGGAACCTTTGGGAACTTTTTTTTGAGGCACAGAACATTCTTTTTGGCACCTCAATGCTATAACCTTTTACGACGCCCCCTCTTCTTGTTTACTAAGTAGCCCTTCTCAAATTTCTTTTCTGTCAGAAACAGTATCTATAATGAACATAATGACAGCCATCTTACCTTATCTTGTACACTGTTGATATTAGAGATAAACACGACGATCTCCGTATCACTGGGGTTATATGGGGTGGACATTGAATAAGGGCTCGTGAAGATACCCAAGCAAACTACTCAAAAAAGACAACCGGCTGAATTTTTTTCCAGGAATTCATTTTCTCGATATTGTGAAGCTCAGACTAGTTCCTTTTGTACTCTCTTTAGCATTATGTAATAATTCCAATATCTCTTGTATTTGGGATGTGTAACCCAGTTTCTCATGCTGTGGCTGACAGTTTTAAGTTTGGATTCGCCCGCTTTTCCTGCCATCAAGAGCTTTCGACTTTCTTTTTATAATAGATGTCATCTGCTACTTGAATGCCCGCGTATATTCAGGTCTATCTCTTAACGCATATTTCTAAAAACCAGACCCTTAACGCCTGACCAATGATAGAAGGTAATGTTTGCGAGGAGCAATTTAACTTTGGAGCTTTCGCGAATATGGCCTCATACCAAAATAGACAGTCCAGCTCGTTCTCGCGATTCTCCTATCTTTGCAGAACAAAAACGCATCCGTGATTTTACTATCATCCGTAAGTCAAAGAAAAACCTTGAATAGACAGGCATAGTTTTGATGAGTAATCTAAAATAATTGCCTCACGCAATTAACCCTTACAAAGCTAACTCAATGACTCATCTACACTCAACTTCTTTGTGATATACTAATCAGACTCTCACGCGCGAAGTTTCAGCGTGAGACTGACTGAGATCGGATTTTTACATATTTATTTATTTATTATCTTCATATATTTTCTTAGTTCACTGTATGATTATTATTATTATATATTATATTATTATTATATATTATTTTTTATTCATTATTATTAGTTATCTATTATTATTATTATTATTATTATTTTATATTTATTATTATGTATTAATATAATTTTATTATTATATTATTATTAGTCGAGTGATTAATTTATTTCTATTTATATTAATTCATTATTATTATTATTTTTAATTTATTGTATGTTATTATTGGTTAAGCTATATATCATCTATTGTGAGTCATATACTTTATTATTATTATTCTCAATATTATTACTGATTATTATTATTATTATTGATTAAATTATGTATATTATTATTTATTATTAATTAATTGAGAACGATGAGTATTTGCCGTGGAAATAAAAAATGTAAGGCAATGAGTGTTTGTGGTAAGGAACGTTACACCATCTCAGCATTCAACATGCTAGAATAAATGCTGGCCAAAAGATGTCAACCGTGCGATCTGGCGGCCCATCGGTGTAAGTTTGGTAAAGGTGTGACGCGACTTAATCTGGGGCAAGATTTCACTACAATATATTTACGATACTAATTTATACTAAAATTAATTAAAGAATGAGGTGTGTCGTTTTAAAATTCACGAAACTTAAAAATTAAGGAGCGCTCCAAAGCTGAACCTAAATAATAAATATAATAATCACTCTAAAATATATAGTATAATATATAGTATAATATATATATATATATATATATAATATATAGTATATAGTATATATTATATATATATATAATATATAATATATATATATATATATACTACTAACATTGGGTAGTAATAACATTAGTCTTTCATTACAGTAACCTTATGTATGTGGGTAATACCTTATTAAATAAGTGATTGTAATTAAAATAATTAATAATAATTATATATATAAGTTAAATATATATGTTATATATAATTATATAATAATATATATTTATATAAATATATATAATTTATATATATATATATTATATATATATTATATTAATTATATATATATATATATATAATATTATAATATGATTATATATATAATATATATATATATTAATATAATATATATATATATATATTTTAAATATTAATATATATATATTATATATATATATAATATATATATATAATATATATATATTATAAATAATAATATTGAGGTATGTAATATAACGTTACTATTAAGAAAGGGAGTTAAGTGACAAGCAACAAGTATAATTTATATATATATATATTATATATTAATATATTTATATAACGGTAAACGGTAGATAATGTATGAGTATAGTAAGCTATTAATATATTACGGTAATACAAATAAATAAAAAAATTTATATTCATAACATAAGGGTAAGTATTACTATATCATCCCTTCATGATTATCATAAAATAGACCGTTTATTTATATATATAGTAGGTCGAATTAATGTATAAAAATTAAAAAAAAACTAAAAAATATATATAATATATATATAGTATATATATAATATAAATATATAAATAAATATATATTATTATATTTATATATATTATATATATATATATATATAGTATATATATGACCTTTAGGTATATAATATATTATATAATATAATTATATATATATATATATTGATTGATTATACTAATAAAGTATTTATATATATACAGTATAGTATAGTTATATATATTATATATAGTATATATATATTAGATAATATATAGTATATATATATATAGTATATATAATATATATATTATGATTTATATATATATATATATATATAGTATATATTATATATATATTTATAGTATATTATATATATATAATTAGTATATATATACTAATATATATATATTATGTATAAGATATATATCTATATATTAATATAGTATATATAATATTATAATTTTATATATATTATCGGTGGTTTATTATATGATATTATTTTATATATATAATATATTTATATATATATTATATATATAAATTTAATGTATATATATATATATATATTTAATATATATATATATATATATATATATATTATATATATATATATAAAAAAAAATATAAAATTTAAAAAAAATAAAAAAAAAAAAAGAAAATAAAAAATTTATAAAAATATAAAAAAAAAAAAAAAACATAATTACTTGTATCTATATCGTAAATCATATCAAATAATCTACATAATATAATATAGCTTACATATGACAGTAATGGTGCGATTAATATGAGAAATTTATATCTCATTTTGCAATTTTATTGGCAATCGAGTCTGGAGAATAATAAATTTTTTTTGCAATATTATAAAGTTAGGAAATGTAAGAAATGGTTTATAAAATTAATGGTTTATAATGGATAATATATAGAGTTAGCCTTTTACTAGCTAATAAAAAATATGGGAAGGAAGACATATATTAAGTCTTTT
Source organism: Trachelipus rathkii (assembly GCA_015478945.1). Classification (NCBI taxonomy): domain Eukaryota; kingdom Metazoa; phylum Arthropoda; class Malacostraca; order Isopoda; family Trachelipodidae; genus Trachelipus; species Trachelipus rathkii. The sequence continues at coordinate 10,969 of JABUQX010073096.1, forward strand.
TTCTTTAAAATTAATAATAGACGTTTTTAGTTTTGGTTAAGTATCGTATAAGTTTTCTATATATGACTCATGATTTGGTTTTAAAATTACGTCTAACATACAAATGTCATATAAGGAAGTTATTCCCTTTTATTTTAAATAAAAACGTGTTTGGAAACCTGTTCTCAAGCAGGGTGTGTTTAGTTGGGTAACACTTACATATTTTGTCTTTTAAAATTAATTAAAATACCATAAAAGAAATGTCTTGAACCTATTATGTTATGCGAATTTTCTTATTTTTTTTTTAACTGAATTGTTGGAAAATGATTTTAAGAATAAATTTCAATGGTAAAATATTTATTTTAAAATATGAATATAAATAAAATACCAATAATCGAATGCCTTATTATTTTAAATTTGAAGAAACGTTTCCATATTAGAATCGAAGATTTCTTCCGAGTCAGTAGGAGTAAATAGGGATTGGGGTTAATGGGTGGAAAAATAGGATTTGGGGTCGTTAAGTGGAAAAATAGGGTTTGGAGCCCCTTTTCTCGTTAATTAAAAACTAAAAAATACAGCTCGTCTAAACTTTTGCTTTTTGCGATAATGGCAGTGAGACAGACGTCCGAAATTATTTAGTGATTCTTATTATTATTTTATTATTATTATGATTATTATTATTATTATTATTATGGATTACTACTACTACTACTGCATGAGATTGTTATATTATTATTATTTATTATTATTATTATTATTATTATGGAAATTATTATTATATTATATAAATAATAATAATAATCAATAATAATAATAATCAATAATAATAAAATATGAATAATAATAAAATAATAATAATATTATTCTTTGTAATTATAATAAAGAATAATAATTATTATTATTATTATTATTATTATTATTATTATTATTATTATTATTATTATTATTATTATTATTATTATTATTATTATTATTATTATTATTCCGATATAGTTACTCCCTTGATTATCGCGTTGGCAAGCAAGAATGAAGAAGTATGTACTATCTTTTAGTCAAAAAAATAAAAAAAAACGTCGCAAACTTTTTATAAAAAAATAAAAAAGATATTATGCCATTATAATTACGTATACATTGCTTTCCGAAAAAACATTGTTGTTGTCAGTGTGCGCTTGTATCTTTTAGTTCTTTACTGGTACTTTTACCGAATAGCCATTGAGATTAAATTCATTGAAAAGTGGTATATTTTTTTTATTCTTACAAAAGCAAGCGAAAAAAAAATAGTTGAAACAAAAAAATGTTTTACTAACTCTGTAAGCCACTAAGATGAGTCAGAGTCGAAATTTTGAATTTGACTGCTGAGTCAGGTAGTCGGAGTCGGAGTCGGAGCGATCGAAAATTTCTCTTTGAGTGAAGTCAGAAACGTTTCTATATTCGAATCGAAAATTTAATCTGGATTAGTGGGAGGAAAATAGGGGCTGGGATCGATGAGTAGAAAAATAGGGGTTGGGGTCAATGAGTGGAAAAATGGGGCTTGGGGTTAGTTTTCTCGCTGAGGAAAATGACTTATATAGAGATAAGAGTGAATAGGGGAACAAGCTGGAGGGGGTGGGGAACGGAGATTTCCTTAAGGGGTTAACCCCGTCTAACCTACCGCTATTCTGTGAATGTATGGCAGACGTGGTCAACCCCTTAAGGAAATCTCCGGTCCCTACCCCCTCCAGCTTGTTCCCCTACTCACTCTCATCTCTATATAAGTCATTTTCCTGCCAGTCGTAATACAGTATTTAATTTTTCTTAAAATTTTTAACAAGGGCTGACTTTGATTATGGCTATGAAACATTTCGGGTCTAGCTCCAAATCGGAAATGGTCATACGTTTCTTAATTTTCAGCCATTTTTGACCAAATAAAAAGCAACCTATAGTTTTTTTTTCTGATCCCTAAAACGTCAACTTCGGGTGTATTTCTGTCACTGTGCCTATATTGGTTTGCTTTCTATTTTCATATTTTGAAAAATAATGTTTTTGACATTTTTTGATTCTCTTCCTCCAATTTTTTTTTTTCGAAGTGACTTGAATTTTTTTTTTTTTTTTTTTTTTTTTTTTTTTTTTTTTTTTTTTTTTTTTTTTTTTTTTTTTTTTTTTTTTTTTTTTTTTTTTTTTTTTTTTTTTTTTTTTTTTTTTTTTTTATGGTTAGTTTTTTGGTTTGTCGGGTTTTAGATACCACTCCGCGCCCTGCCCTCTTTTGGGGTTTCTTGAAAAAAATTGGGAAAAAAAAAAAAAAAAATTTGGTTTTAAAAAAAAAAAAAAAAAAAAAAAAAAAAAAAATTCGCCTTTGGGGGGTCCCCAAATCCGGGATATTTCAAACCCCCGCTTTGAAAAAATTTTTTTTTCCCCCAGGGGTCATTCTTTTCTTCTAAAAAGTTTGGGGAGAGAATTTACCATATTTTTTTTTTTTTTGGGGTTATTTTTAGAAATTTATAATATTTTTTGGGGGGTAATATTTTGCCAAAACAGTAAAATTTACCTTTAATTTAGTGCCAAATAGAATAATATTGTAAACAATGTTTTTTTTTTTTTTCCAAAAAAAAAAAAATTTTTTTTTTTTTTTTTTTTTTTTTGAATAATTAAAGCCAAGGTTAAGGGGTATTTATAAAAGGAGTGACAAAAGAAAAGGGTGGGATTTAAATCTTTCCCCCCCCCCCCGGAATACAATTTAAGCCATGGGAAAAAATTTTTTAATCTCCCCAATAAATCCGTAAAAAATTTGAGAGGAATTCATCCAAAAAGAAAAAAAACCAGAAGTGTTTCCGGGGGCAAAAATTTTTTTTCTCTCCCACTGCTTTTAAATTTTAATTATAAATTTAATTGTTATATATTTTTTTAATGTATAATATATTATAACATTATTTATATATTAAAATAAATAATTAATATAATAAATATCTTATATAGTAAATAAATATATTATAAAAATTATATTAATATATGATAAAAAATTTATTAATATATATTATATATAAAATATTAATAATAAATTTTTTTAATTCTAAATATAATTTATTCTAATATAATGTAATTTCAAAAAATAAAAAGGAAAAATAAGTTTAATATTTAAAAAAAAGAAAGAAATGGGGCAGAAAAAGGCATTATATCCTTTAAACTGCAAAAAAACCTTTTTAACAAAAAAAAGTAAGAAGGGGGGAAAGGAAAATAAACTTCCCCCCCCCTTCTTAAAAACAAAACGGAAAAAAAAAAACTGCTTTTTTTTTTTTCTAAAAGATTTCAGGAAAAAACATTTTTCCCCTTGTTTTTTTTTTTTCCCTTTTTCGAAGTTCCAAATGCATATGCCAGTTTGGCAAGTATATATCAGATTTATGACATGGTAGACTGGAAAAAGGTTGTTTTTTTTTTTTTTTCCCAGTGGTGGGCCCCCACAAATTGCAAAAATTAAAGCAAATTTTTATTAAATATAATATAATATATATTTAATATTTATTAAAATTTAAAAATAAATATTTAATTTAGAAAATAACTTTTAAAAAAATATATAATTAATATATATTAATTAAGTATTATTTAATTATAATATTATAATTTTAAATAAATATTTAAAATAAGAAAAATATAATTATATTAATTTTATTATAGTTTTTATATATAAATTATTATTTTAATTTTTAATTACTTTATATTAATTAAAAAAATAATATAAGAAATTATATAACATTAGTTATATTTTATATATAAATTTTATTTTAATATGTTTATTAATTTATTAAATTATTTATAATTAATCTTCAAAAATTTGTATCTATTATTTTATTATTTTTAAATAAATAATTATTATAGTTTGTAAATTTTAAGTAATTAATAAACTTTTTAAATTTAATTATTATTTTATCTATTATTATTATTTTATTTTATATATTATTTATTATAGAAATAAAATATCAATTATTTTAATATAATAATTATAATTAACATTATATTATAAATAAAATAAATATTAAAAATTTAAATTTTTATATTATATATAAAATTATAATTATATTTATATTTTATTGTTATTTTACATAATCTTATACAAATTTATAATATAATTATATTTATAATAATTTATTAAAATTACTTTTTTTATATATTAATTTATTAAATTTTATATTAATTTAATTTTTAATATTAACTAATAAAATAAATATTAAATAAATAAAATTATTTATATTATTTAATAATTTAATTATTATAATTTTATAATTTATATTATAATATGTATTTTTATAATATTACTATTATTAAAAAATTATATATTATTTATAAATATAAATAACTTATATTTATTATATTTATGTAATGTATTAGATAATTAATATTAAATTATTATTTAAATTATAAAATTTTAATTGATAAATAAATATTATTATTATATTATTATTTAGTATCTAATTTTAAAATTGATATAATTATGATATAATATTTAAATATTAAAATTAATATAAATTAAATATTTTTAATTATAATAATATAATAATTAATAATTTTAATTATTTTAATTTTATAATTTATTATATATAATTTTAATAATTAAATATTACCAATATATTTAAATATTGTTTAATAAATAATATAATTTTTTTAAATATATTAATAATTAATATCTCTAATTAATTTTAATCTTATATAATGTTCCCTTTCGATAATATATTTTTAATTATAAAATTTTTTACATATGATAATTAATATTAAATATGCATTTAAAATTATTAATAAAATTTAGTATTTTTTTATATATAATTAAAATATGTTTTGGGTTTTTGGGGTTTGCCTCCCCCGGGGTTTTTGCACCAATTGTTTTTTAGATTTTTTGGAAAAAAAGCTTTAATTAATAACAAATTAAAAGAAAAATGAAAGTATTTTATAAAAAACTAGAAATCGAGTATGGAAAACGCCCCCCCCCCCCTTTTGTTATGTTAGGTTTCAAACCTATCAGAGGGCCATCATATTTCTGATGTCATTTTTCCCCCTAACTTTTTTGATTGTGGCTGCCGTTTAAAAAATGTTTAACAAATTGGACAAAAATAGTTTATATAGAAATTATCATTTAAATGAACTTAATGTTTCAAAAGTGCATAAAAGGACGGAACTATAACCTTAAAATGTTTTTTTTCCAATTTCTTTTTATTTAGTTTTCTTTTTTTAAAAGAATTATTTTGAACGTCAAGAAGGGGGTATTAAAATAAAAAAAAAAAAAGAATTTTAATCTTATGCACACAGACACTAACAGAAATTTTTACATATTTTATGAACAATTAATTTATATTTATTTAAAATTACTTAATTATAATTTATATAAAAATTATTATTTAATTATAATATAATTTAAATAGAAAATATATATTATATTTAATATTATATATTAATAATTAAAATATATATTTATTATATTTAAAAATTTTCCAAACTTATAAAGATTAAATTAATATATATTTAAAATAATATATAATGAGTATATTAATATTATATTATTAAATATTAATGTTATTTCTGAGCAATTTTTTATGTATGGGATATGAGGTTAAAAGTTTGCGTCCGGCAAAGTTTGGGGGGGAAGATTAAAATTTTTTTTTTTTTGTGAAAATAAAATTAATATTCAAAACCCCCCAATTTTTTTTAAAATACCCGAATTTACCCCCCAAAAATGAATAGCTATTTTTTTGGGCACCCACCTTGCCCCCCCTTTTTAAAGAATTAAAAATTTTTTAATTTTTTTAATCTTTATAATTGTTTTGGAAAAGAAAAGGGTTGGGGGGTTTGTTTTTTTTTGAAGGGGTGAAGAAAACCCATTTTCCCCTCCTTTCAGCAAACAAACCTGATAGGGTTTTTAACACGTGGCCCCTTTTAAACCCTGTTCCCCTTTTAATTTTTCAACTTTGGGATATGTTTTTTTTAAAAAAATATTCCAAAAAAATTTTTTTTTTTTTTTTTTCTATTAAAATGGGTAAATTTTTAAAATGAAAAAAAAATAATTTCCCCCAATTTTTTTATTCGGCTCATAAATTAGGCGTACCAATGTTTTTTGGGTTTTTTTTTTTATTTGGGGCCTTTTTTCCCGAAAAGGGAAATGGGGTGGAAAAAAATTAAATTGGGGGGGAAAGAAAATTTTGTTGGTGGGGGCTGGGGTTTTTTTAAGGTTTTTTTGTTTTTTTTTTTGGGGCTTTAAAAAATTTTTGCCCCCCCTGCCCACCCCCAAAAAAAATTAAAAAAGAGAAAAATTTTTTTTTCCCCCTTATTCGAAGATTTTAAATTTTTAACTTTTTTTACTTTCCCCGAAAAACCCGAAAAAAAACCTCCCCCTAAGAATTTTTTGGGGCTTCCAAAGAAAAGAAATGGTTTTTTTTTTTCCTTTTTTAAAATTTATTTGGTGGGGGAAAAAAAATTGTTTTTTTTTTTAAAAGAGGAACAAATTTTTTTTTTTTTAGAATTGATAATTGAAAGAAATTTTAAAAAAAGAAAAGTTTTTTTTTTATCCTGTATAAGGTTTAAAAGACCGGGTTTAAAATAAATAAAACCCAAAGCTAATTTTAAAATACCATTTTTTTTTATTATGGTTTTGTCTTAACAAAAACAAAAAATTTGAAATAACATTGGGGGGGGAAATGCCATTTATCCCATTTTTTTGGAGGGGTGGGTTTTGGGGGTTTTTTGTTCCCCCACCTTCCCCCCCTTTCTTTGCCCTTTAACTTTTCCCCCCCTTCAAATTTAAAGTTTTCCTTTTAATTTTTTTATCTCAAATCTAATAGGAAAACATTAGGGATTGTTAAGGTTTTTTTTTTTCCCCCTTTTAAATCTCCCCAGAAAGGAGAAGAAACAAAAAATGGGAAAAGGGTTTTTTTTTTTTAAGGAAAATGGGTTTTGTTCCCCTTTCCCTTTCTTTCCTTTGGGCCGGTATATTTTTTTTGGGGCCCCATTCGGCCTATTGGGTGGAGAGAGAGTATAACTTTGGCGGGGTTTCCCCTGTCCATAATAGGAACCCCGATTAAGATTTTTGATTTGGTTTTGTTTTATTTCTAACAGACATGAAAATTTTGAACTTTTGGGGGAAAAGGAATTGGGAAAAAAGAAAAAAAAATTGACAATATATGTACCAAAAGGAAATTTTTTTTCCCCAATTTCCCCAAAAAAATTTTGGGGCCAGGCCCCCCCCCCCCTTAGTTGAAATAAGCCCCCGTAAATGATAGAATAAAAGATTTTATTGTTTTTTTGGGTAAAAAAGGGAAAATTTTTTTGTTTTTTTTTTTTTTTTTTTTTAATTTTTTTTTTGTTTGGCCCCCCCCCTTATTTTGGGAAATTAATGGAATTAAAATTTTAAAATTGGGACTTGGAAAAACCTTAATATTTATTGGCCCCCTGTTTGGTTTTGGGTTTAAAAAAAAAAGGTTGGTTTTTTTTTTAAAAAGGCAAATTTCCCCCTTTTACAATTAGAGGGAAAAAGGGGCCCCCAAAAAATACCCCTTAACAAAACAACCAAAGGCCCCAAATAAATTTAATAAAGGTCCATCCGCCCAAAATAAAAAAATTTTATTTCAATATTTTATTACCTAAAAAAAAATTAGAGCAAAAAAATTAAAAAAAAATTTCCCTCCTTTTCCTAAACACATATTTCCTTTTTTTTTTTAACCCCAGGTCCCCGGGCCCCTTTTTTTTTATCAAACTAAGCCCCCTGGCCCAAATTTTTTTTTTTGGGGAAAAATGAAAAAAATTTCCCAAATTGATAATGTTTATGTTTTAATTTTTTTTTGTTTTTTTTTTTTCTTCAAATCTTTTTTACCTTTCCCCCCAAAATTCTTTTTTTTTCCTCCACAATACAACAAATGTTTTCCCGGTCCTTAATGAAAAAAGAAACCAGTAAAAATCAAAATAAAGGCAAAAATTGGCCCCCCCCCCAAATTTTTTACACAAAAAAAGAAAAGGGAAAAAAACATCTTTTTTTAAACTTTTTTCCAAAAATCTTTGGGAAAAAATCAATAAAATCTTTCTTTGGAAGAATTTAGAACCCCCCCCCTTAATTCCTTTTTATATTTGTTTTTTTTTCCCTTCAAAAATGGGAAAAAATATAAAAAAGGGTAAATAGGAAACTAAATTTTTTTGGAAGGGGAAAAAAAAGGGGTTTTTTTTTTTTTTTTTTTAAAGGGGGCAGTTAAAAGGAAGGTGGGACCAAACCCCAAAACCGCAAAAACTCCAAAAAAAATGGATTAAATGCACAATCCCAAATTTTGGGGGTTTTATCCATTTTTTTTGTTTGTGTAAATATATAAATAAAATTGTTTTGGGGTTATTTTTAAATTTGGCTTTTTGGGGGGGGGTTTTATAAAAAATTTTTACAGGTTTCCGTTCAGTGAACGGTCCTTTTTTCCCAGAATAAATAAAAACCTCTTTTTTTTAATTCCACCACAATAATTTAATTCCCAAAATTTTCTAAAAAAAAATTTTTTGGTTTCCCCCCCCCTCCCTAAAATTTTTTCCAAAATAAATTTTAAATGAAAAAAACCCCACTTACCTGTTTGGAAGCCAAAATATTTCTTTTTTAGAAGGGTTTTCCGGGGGGTTTTTTCGAAGTAAAACAATTAATTTCGGGGGGTAGAAAATTTTTTCTTTTTCTTTTTTTTTGTTTTTAATTTTGGGGGTTTTGGGGCCCCCCCCCCAGGCAGAGAAAAAAATTTTTAGCCCACACCCTTTTTAAACAAGCAACAAAAAACCAAATTCCTTTTCCCCCATTTTTTTTATTTTCACCATCTTTTCCCCGGGGAGCCCAAATAAGAGAAACAAAATTCCCCCTAAAATAGAAAAAAAAAATAAAAGAAAAAAATTTTAATATTTTTTTTTTTCAATTTTTTTTTAATTTCAATTTTTTATTAAATAGAAAAAAATTTTTGGGGGAAAAATATTTTTAAAAAAAATTTCAGTTGGAAAATTTAGGTTTAAGGCCTAAACGGTTGGTAACAGGGGGGGGGGTTTCCTCAAAGAAATGGGGGGTTTCCCTTTCCCCCTCCAACCCCCACCCCTCCCCCCTTTTTTCCCCCCCCCAAAAAAATTTAATTAAAGTTTTAAAAATAAAAAAAATTTTTTATTTTTTGTTAAGCCTCCCAAAAAAGTTGCAAAACAAAAAATTTTTTGAAAAATGAAATTAAAAAAAAAAAAATGGCCCTTCAATCCCCCTTTAAATCCCAAATTTAAAATCCCTCTCAAAAAAAACTTTTGGGGCCCCGAAAACCCCCAAAAAAAAATATTATTATTTATGCTTAATTTATAATTATTTAATTATATATTTATATTAAATTATATATACATTTATTTATAATTAAACTAAACTATAAAATTTACATAAATAAATCATTTAAAAATATTTCTTAATTTGAACTTTTTTAATATGTTATTTATTATCTATTAATCTTAAATTTATAGTATATATTAAAATAATTATAGTATTAATATAAATAATTGATAATTATTTTTATAAAAAGAAATATAATTAAATATAGTTTTATTAAATATTTTATTATTAATTATAAATATTTTTATTTATTAAATATTTTATATTAATTATTTAAATATATATTATAATAATTAATATATTCTCATCCTCCTTTTTTTTTTTTTTTTTTTAATCCCTGTTTATTTTTTTTGGGGGTTAATAAAATCCCTTTTTTAAAGTAAGGAAAAATGGGAAAACCAATTAGTTAAAAAATCCCCAATTTTACGGGGGAAAATAGTTGGGGGGAAACCGGGATTGGGGTTGGGGTGCAAAATTTTTCTTTCAAACATTGTTTCTTCCTGTTCCATGTCTTGTTAAATTCAAAAACGACAAGGGTCGGGTGGAGCGCGCGCGGCGCACCCCGGGTTGGGGTGAATAAAAAAAAAGGGGGGGGGGGGGGGGGGGGTTTTTTGTTTCCCAAAAGTAAAAAGGGTTTAAAAAGTTTGCTGATTTTAGTTCCCTTTTTAATAAGGAATATTTACCTGAGCGTCCCCCAAAAAATTAAGAAAACAAAAAATTTAGGGGTGGGCCAAAGAAAACCGCATTACAGACTTTTTTATTAATGTAATAATATATAAATTTAATTTTTTAAATTTAATTAAATAAAATTATAATTTTTTATATATTATATAAATTATTATAAATTATTATTAACTTTAAAATATTTATATAAATTTTATTATTATTAATATTTAATATTAAAAATATTATTGTATATAAATGTAAATATATTATAATAATTTTATATGGTTTATATATTTAAATATTAATTTAATATTAATGAATTTATATACATTATAAAATTATTTATTATTTTATTTATTATATTTTATATTATAATTATTATTTATTTTAAATTTAATATTAATTATATATAAATTAAAATAAAAATAATGATATAATATATCATAAATTAATAAAAAATATTTAAAAAAAATTTTTTATTATTATTATTTTTTTTTTTCATAATTATATATAATTATTGTTTTAATAATATTATAATTTATTATATGTAATTATTCTAAAAATGTAATAAATAATTTATAACTAATGAGTTTCTATAAAACATATAATAATATATTAAAAAAAAATATAATATTATTTTATAAAAATTTAAATAAAATAAAATATATAATAAAATTTTAAATAATATTTTATTTAAAAAAATAATTTATTATTAAATTTATTATAATTATTATATAATAAAATTTTTATAAATATTAATATATAATCATCATACATTAATTATATATTTAAAATTAAATATATATTTTATTATATTTAAATATATTTATATTAGTTTATTTAATAATTTTTATTATATTATTATATATTTTTAAAATAATTATTATAAATTTATTATTAAATATATATGTTATATTTTATAAAAAATTTAATTGTATATATTAATATTTATAATAATTAATATATTTAAAATATATAAATTAGTAATGCCTTAATTATATTAAATTAATTTTTATAAATATATTAAAAAATAATATTTAGATATAAATATATATTTTTAATTTTAATTATTATATAAAATTATTTATAATTAATTTAATAATTTTAGTTATATTGTATGTAATCTTAATCATATGTCATGTGTATTTTCTAAAATTATAAAGAATTATTATATCATGATTATGCCAATAATATAATTTCTAAATATATTTATTAAAGTTATAATATTTAATATTTTATTATAAAATATATATTTAAAATATTTAAATTATTATTTTTTTAATATTTATATATAAAATAAATTAATTTTTAATTAATATAAAATAATTATAATATTTTGTATAATTATATTGATTATTATTACATAAAATTATATATATTTTAGAATATTAATATAATATAAAAATTACAATTAAAAAATGAATTGGGGGGGGGGTTTTCCCCCATTCGCCCCCCCCCTTTGAAAACCCTTTTTTTTTTTTCCCTTTTTGCCCCCAATCATACAATTTTTAAAAACCACCTTTTTTTTTTTGGAAAAACTCAGGATTCGGGGAATGAAACAGAAAAATTGTCCCCTTTGGAAAAAATTTCCTTTTCAAAACATTTTTTTTCCCCCCCCCGTTAGTTAATTTCTTAAGGAAAAGTTTTTTTAAAAATCCCTTCCCCATACCCTGTACTATTTTTTTGGGGGGTAAAAGTATAATGTTTTGTTTGAAAAAAAATTTCTTTTTCCCCACTTTTCCTTTTTTGTTTTTCTAAATATTTTTTTTCCCCCCCCCCCCTGTTCATTCTTCTTTTTAATTTTCCCCAATATACTTATTATATAAAATTTTAGTTTATTATAATAATTTTCTAAAGTTATCTTTAGTAAATAGAATTTATATATTAAATAATTGTATATAAAATATAATTTTAAGTTAAATAAATAATATAAATAAAATTTAATTTTAATATTAAATAAAATAATATAAAATATTTAAAATTACTAGAATATTTATCTTTATTATTTTTCATTTACATATATAAATTTAGTTAATATAATATTATTATTAATAATATAGTAAAAATTTAAAAAAAGGTGGGGAAAAAATTTTTTTTGGCCCGGAATTAAATTTTGGGGGTTTTTTCCCTGGGGTTTTTTTTTTTTTCCTAAGTCCCCCAAAATCCTGAAAAAATCAGGGCCAAAATGAAAATTTTTTTCCATGGCCCCTTTTTTTATAATTCACAATTAAAATAATATAACATGGTCTTTTTTTTAATTTTATATTTTCATTTTTTTTGTTTAATTTAAATTTACCAAAAAAAACTTTTTTTTTTTTTTGGAACATTTTTTTGATATGGTTTCAGCTTTGAAAACGCTCAGAAATTCAAAACTTTTTGGGACCTCTAGCCAAAATAAATATTACCAAAAATTTTTTATAAAATTAATTTCCCTAAAATTTATAACAAAATATGAAACATAAGAAGCCTCCCTCCCCCAAAAACCCCCCTTGCCCCCCAAGGGCCCCCCCTGGAAAAAAAATTTCCCCCAAGGGGTTTTTTTTTGGTTCCTAGAAAATATAGGAAGATGGAAAAAAATTAAAATATTTTTTTTTTTTTTTTTTTTTTTTTTTTTTTTTTTTTTTTTTTTTTTTTTTTTTAACAATTTTTTCCATTTTTTTTTTCCAGAAACAAAGAAAGGTTTTGGGGGGGTTCCCCGAAAATTCCGATTCAATCTCCCCTGGGGAAAAAAAGGATAAAAATCTTTTTTTTGAAAAAAAACCCTCCCCCCATAAAAAAAAAAAAAAGAAAAAAAAAAAAAAAAAAAAAAAAAAAAAAAAAAAAAAAAAAAAAAAAAAAAATTCAAGTTTTCCAACTTTTTTCCCGGGGGGAAAAAAAAAAAAAAAAAAAAAAGTTTTGTTGGGAAAAAAGGGAATGGAAATTTCAAAAAAAAAAAATGGTCCCAAAAAATCAAAAATTTTTATTTTTTTTTTTCCCCCCAAAAAAATAAATGAAAATAAGGAAAAAAGCCCCCCAAAACCCCCAATTTATAGGGCCCAAAGACAAAGTTTGTGGGGACCCCAAAAGAAAATAAACCAACCCCCGAAGAAGTTTTGAACCGTTTTTTTTAAGGGGAATTCCAAAGAAAAAAAAAAAAACCCTTAAATAAGGTTTTTGCCCCCTTTTTTTTTTTTTTTTAAAATTTTGGGTTCTAAAAAAATTGGCTTTGGAAAAAATTTTTAAGAAAAAACGGTTTATTTGTTTTTTCATTTTTTTCCCGTTTTTTTTTTGGGGGGAAAGCCTCAATATGGCGGGAAAAACTTGAATGACTAACAAACCTATACCTCAATATGTCTGCGACAGCCGCAGGAGAGGAGATTCTATCTGTTATATCTGGGCCACGACAAAGTATTGTTGGTGATGAGCAGTTGGAACTGCTAGAGATTTTCAGGACAACTTTCCATACCAAAGAAAATTAGTTGTGAAGTTTACTGTAGAAGAATATGTCCGAAAGTATACTTGAATGTGTTTGATCCGGCGAGATCTTGCTGCAGCCGCTTTGTAAATAATAATATTTTTGGAGGTGAAGGTTCGTTAGTATTGCCTGTAGACTGTTTTTTTTCCGGTCAGCCTTGGCACATTCTTGGTACCGCCAAGGTGTTGCTACCCTCAGAAGATCGTGGGACGCAAGTTTCTGCTGTTGCAATGAGAATCTGCTGGAAGAAGTTGAAGATTTTATCAATATTCTGAAACCGTTCGTTAAAAGGGGATAGTTGGATTGCTGCTACTTTATAAAAAAGGCCCACTCCGTCCGATCATGACGCCAATAAGAGTAATGGACTGCCATGGGGTTCTGAGAGAGCTCGCTTATATCTATCGGGTAATGATCGTTTTCAAATAAATAATCGAAGCGGGACCAGGTGAAACTATCCATGGGCTAATATGATCAAAGAGAGACATCTATGCAGGTTGAGGTATGCCCAAACGTTCGTAAGTTGGAAGCCCGGTGTTAAGGCTACCCAGAGAAAAGGGGTTCAGGAGATCGACAGGGATCTGCACTTTGGTCGAGATGATGGTATCACCCCACAAGGGATGCCTAAAGGTAAAATTCCCCATGGTGATAACTGGAGAGGGGGGAGTTGCCGGAAGAGGACGACGCGGCCCTAGTAATCTCACTGCTAGATCAAACAAATAGTGTAATCAATGGAAATATGGAGTCTAAAGAGGGACTTGAGAGTAGGGGACAGACCGTGATTAAATATTCCAGAACCACCCGTTCAATAGATGTTAATGGCGATTTCTGTTCTGAAGATGGAAGGAAATCGCGATAACATAAACAAAGTTCTTGCAGACTTATACACTTTGGGGTGCACAAACCTACAAGTTGAACGATTTTTTTAAATTCTGAATAATAGCCGCGACAATTCTACGGAAGGAAAGCGGCCATGCTATGTCGCTACGGGTATTACAATGATGGTCTGTTTGAGAGAGTAGTCTCAATTTGGTTAGCGGTATCGCCAGAAAAAAGGATGGTTGTGTTTATGCGGTTGAGGTATGGAGTCTGACGAGGAAAAGCAGTATATCCCGGTTGTAAGCAATAGTTGCACAACAGTGACTTGGGTTGCACGACTGAATCCGGGAGAGTGTTTCATTTGATATTTGGCGTGAGGGTCTCACCATAAATTCGGGATAAACTGATTTCAATCGTTTAGTTTTTCATTTAGATGTAGTTGTATGCCGGATGAACACCAGGAATGTTCGTAATTAGGAGCGATATCAATATTTACTGAGTGAGCAGTCCCAGAAAATAGGCGAAAGGTTTGTGGCTGTAACCACGGATACGGTGCAAGATGCATCCGGGAAAAACTCACCTTTCTGTGATGACAAAAGAGCAGGGGTAGTGGTAAACATGGAAGGTTACGTTGGCTCATCAGGGAAAGTGAATTCTGATTGGGTTGTCGGAGACGCACTCAAAGATTCAAAGAGATTCTGCGAGACTCGAGACTCTCAATGAGTCAAAAAATGTGTGGTTTTGAAGTAAAACTGAACGATTTATGAGGATGAGAGATCTCTGGGCCCACTTCCGAGACTTTATCTTTCATCACGTCTGCGTTGAAGTATTCTCAACTCTCCTCCTTCAGAAGCACAGGAT
This sequence comes from Trachelipus rathkii, assembly GCA_015478945.1. Taxonomy (NCBI): domain Eukaryota; kingdom Metazoa; phylum Arthropoda; class Malacostraca; order Isopoda; family Trachelipodidae; genus Trachelipus; species Trachelipus rathkii. Next base: position 26,073 of record JABUQX010073096.1, read on the forward strand.
ACTTCAGAGGGAGGAGGACTAGCACATCAGGCTCTTTTTCGGAACATGTGTTCATTTAGCCCAGTAGGTTGTAGAATAATTTGGGGAGTTCTGAGTTAGAAAGCTCCTTGGAGGTGTGGAGGTGGCGGGTGAGGATTCGGAATAATTGGAGTAATGCAGTTGACTTTTGCTAAACTGTTTGGTAGGTTATGCGATAAGCTAATTCTTTTG
>JABUQX010073097.1:0-2500 GCA_015478945.1 Trachelipus rathkii
TTATTAGGGGGTTTGATGGGACAGTCTAGAAATAGGCCATGCCGGCTTTCTGAATTATTATTTTTATTTATTAATTATTAAGATTGACTGGGACATTCAGAGGGCCAATGCGCACTTTTTAAATTATTATTCTAATATTTATATTATATTGATAGGTCTGAACTGGGACACGTCTAGGTAGGCCACCCATGTGGCTTCTTAATTTATAAATAATTCTAATTTATTAATTATTATGGATTGACTCGGACATTCTAGAGGGGCCAATGCGACTTCTTTATTATTATTCTTAAATTATTAATTTTAATTGATTGACGGGACAGTCTAAAAAGGACCATCGGCTTCTTAAGTATTATTCTTATTTTTATGAGTTTGACTTGACATTCTAAGGCGCAAGCATAAGGAGGCTACAATCGGATCTTAATTTTATTTTTAATATTTATTTTATATGGTTGACTAGGGACACTAGTCCCAGATATTCCCATACCTGCTTTCTAAGTATTATTCTTCACTGCTATCTACTCTTTATATGGTCTGACTAGGACATCTCTACGCAGCGCCTGGCCCAATGCGGCCTTCTTATATTTAATTTTATTCGTGATTTGGAGTTCCTTGGATAGAGTCTAAATATGAACCAGCGGCTTCTTTAGTATTATTCTTTATTAATGGGTTTGACTGGGACATTGGGACATTCTAGAGGGGTTACTGCAGCTTCTTAATTATTATTCTGAATAATATTTAAGAAGCTGCATTAACTCTTTTATGAATGTCCATGTCAACCCATAATAAATAAAGTAAATAATGCTTAAGAGGCCGCATGGTTCATTTAGACTGTCCATAGTCAAGCACACAATTAAAGTAAAATTACATATTAAGAATTTCAATAATTGCTTAGAGCCCATTACAAAAGGGTTTCGTAAATTTAATAGAAAATGTCCCAGTCAACCTTAATAAATCATAAATAAGATAATACTTGAGAAAGCCGCATAGGTCCTATCTAGACTGTCCCCATCAACCAATATGATATGCAATTATGATTCCTAAGAATAAAAATAATCCTATAAATATATTTATATTTAATATTTAAAAAATAATTAGTTTTAAAGAAATCCGTCTATTTGATCCACTTCGCGAGAATTTTTTGCACATAATGCTCTCATATTCTCATCAATTTAATAGAATAATATCTTAATGAGAGCCGCATGGCGTCCTTTTAGACTGGTCTACCAGACTAAGACGCTTTAATATAAATAATATATCGAGAGTAAGAAAGTTCAAAGCATTGGCCTTTCTAGAAATTCACTCAGTCAACTCATAATAAAAAATCAAATATCAATAAGAATAATATTTAAGATGTCGCATGGGCCCTATCTACGACTGTCCCAGTCAAACCAATAAAAATTATAATTAATAAATAATAATTAAAAAAGCCGCATTTGACCCCTCTAGAATGCCCCAGTCATCTCAAAATAAATAAGAATCACTTAAAAGCGAGGTCCTTTTAGAGCTGGCCCAGGTCAACCAGATAAACAATTAATAATTAAGCAGCCGCATTGGCCCCTCTACAATGTCCCAATCTGCCCCATATATAAATAATGAGATAAAACAGAATAATACTTAAGAAGCTGCATGGGCCTATCTAAACAACTTCACGCCTATTCTTATTACTCAAGCCAAAAATCTACAATCTCGTCTGCTTACATTTGCGCCCTCTAGCATATCTATGTCCTTTTTCTAATAAGGGTGCTAAAATTGATGACAATATTCAATATCTGGGCCTAAGAACATATCTATTAATCAGGACATTATGCAAAAACCACATAATATTAATGATAGTCACTGCATCTGACATTCAATTTTCAATTTTTAACCCTAGGAAATAGCTCTGGGTTCAAAATCTCCACAATGGAAACAATTAAGCAGGCAACACTTAAGAATGTTATCAGACTTTAACTGGGTTACAATGCCAATAGAATTTTGTTGAAAATTTGAAAAAAATACTATAAAAACGTGTCAATAACATAATATAGTTTTAATTTAATTTTTACTTCTGATTCGAAGGTAAATCACTTAACTTATACAAATAAAAAAAATTAAAAAAAATAAAAAAATAAAAAAATCAATAAAATCAAATTAAAGTCAAAAATCATGGATTTCTTTACCCAAAAAAATAGGTAAAAAAGCTCACTTTGATTTTCGATTCCAATATTCATCACGGTTATTACTCTGATCTGCCTCCTGGTCTCTCCGAGATACTTAGGTCACATCATGATTCCTAATCATCTGATATCTGACTCTCATCTTCTTATATGACTTCAACAATTACTAACAATTTTCTTATATAATAAGGTGACGTTAACTCCATAACGTCTATCATATACTCCACGTTTCTATATGACATTAAATAAAGGTTAATATTTGAAGAAAATTAATTATATATATATAGTATATATAATATATATATATATATATTATATTAAATAATATAATATATATATATATA
>JABUQX010073097.1:15000-22500 GCA_015478945.1 Trachelipus rathkii
CGTTGGTGTTTCTCTTATACTATACTTTTCTCACCTTCTGAGTTTTTTAGGATTGTTGATCATAATAATATGTTGTATGTGATCTAGTGGTGTCAAGTGGGGTTTTGTGTTGAAAGATAGATAATATTGCGTAGTCGCATGAGCTTTATATATTAAATTATTTAATAACAATCCGCGGCTTAAAGTCTATAACTTATTGGCTCGTGGAAATATCACCTATCTACTTAGACTCTTAAACCCTTAAACCTTTGCTATCTTGTCTGAGAACTCAGATGACAAACTGAAATTACATCCTTTTCACATCCGGTTTAATGTATCATACCACTATAATACTTGTTTTCAATAATTATCGACTGAGCTTAAGGTGTGGGTGTCTTAGTCACCTATTTAACATTAAATTAAACTATTATACTGTAACCACGTCTCGTGAAGTTTACGAAAGATCCCTAACTTCGATGTCTGTGGCTACAAAATACTATCTTACATTCTACAGATAACAGTAATCTTGAGAGTGTTATCTTATCTACTTATTTCTCTAATAGAACAGATTTTACACTCTTTCTTAAAATAACTTATACACTACTAATTATTATATCATTACTAGAGATCTAAGTATATATATATATATTACTTCTGCATCCAACGATACTGAGGTCCTTCATATTGTATGGATTCAAATGTCACAAATACTTGAGTAATATATGTTGTATACTAGGTCTACTCTCCATTAACTGAATTATATGAGTTAGGGAGGAGGCCGAATCATTCAGTATATACATTTCATCTAAACGAATCTAGAGCAACTTAAATCAAAGACCTACACATCATTCCGGATTACGTATCCCAACCAATATACCTGAACTACATAATCCATTAGACCTTATAATTGTTTTACCACCACTTAATACCCTTTCTCTCTATATAAATATAATCACATAATATAAATATACCATTATTTGTCTCTCCTATATTGTATAATCGACTACATACGACTCTAATATCTCTCTGACATTGAATTCTTAGAAAGTTATTATTTCTCTTTTCTCACTAATCCCTATACAGCTCCAATCTTCTTTTGTTTGTAGGAAGTGATGTAAATAATGATTGTTCCGATGGGAGAATTTATGTAAGGACCTTTTCCTTTATAACTTTGCCCCTCATTGCGATTTATTATTTTATCTGTGTCACTTTTTGATTTGAGTAGAAGTGTGGAGGTAGTTGATCCTTGGCCACTGCGTGGGTACTTATATACTTATCAATCTTAGATTGGAAAATTGAACTGGGCTTTGAATATCTGGATAGTAACCTATTGGAACATACTTGACTCATCTTACAATTTATTCTACTATATAACATAATATTTGCGAAAGGGATACGAAACAAGGTAGGCATCTTTAGATCTATATCTAGGCTCTAAGACAGCGAGTATCGGGGTGCTGAGAAAAAAATAAACATAAAGTTGTCCAAAATTTAGCCATTTTACCTGACTTTTTGCTCGATATGTCTTACGACTACAGATGCAACGATTATGGAGGAAGTCAACGTTGTGTTTCAAGAGTTGAAAGAAAAGGCATCGATATAGGGACTATCGGAGGTCTCTCAAAGTAGCGGTTTGAGATATCAGAATCAAAGAGTGCGGACAACGACATTCACTCGAAGCTCAAAGCGAACTACTCTGAGACAAGGAAATCAGTTCTCGGGCCTAACCTCTGAAATACACCACTCTAACACAAAGTGCTGAGTATGAGATTCATCCTTTGTCCACTACTTCTTATTCAGCGATTCTCTGGTATGGTACTCTGAGTTTGTTTAACCGCCTTATACAGGAACAAAAGCCAATCTCTTCGGCCTCCCTCACTATTCCTCTAACTCAACCGCTGGAAGATTCTGGCTATTCTTGAACACCGTCTACCACTCCCTCTTCACTCTTCTGAGATTACCTCTAGGTGTCCAGTGAACCTAGGTGTCTTTTCCTGGTGATACATTTGATCTGAGGGTGACTACCTTGGTCCTTCTACTAGAGATTCTAGTGTAATCTGTGAGAAGCTGGTATATGGGACACCTTTCCCTGGAATAACCACATTCCCTTACACCTAGTTCTTGAACGGGAATCGTGTCTTTTACTTTGAAGCGCTACGAAGCGCCGATCGCCTAGATCCTTACTTTACAGAGTTGTTTTGGTGTCTTACGAGTTGCGAACTAACATTTAATCTAATGTCTCAGTACTAGCACTACTCACGTGTTTTGCGTGGAAACACCACGCAGCGAGACTTCCAACTTTAGATCTCACAAAAAAGGAAGCCCGTTTGATCTGAATCCCTTTACCTAGAGAGCAAGCCTCTGAGTAGAGCTACTCGACATGTATTTCCTGATATATAAAATCTTTGAACACTATCACTACCTTACTTTTAGGAAGTTTGTTCTCTTAGGACCATCTTAATGTCATTTCATCTTGCGTATACCACGCCAGTATGGCTTATTCGCGCGTTCAAGCGTCTTTATCTGGCGATATACTTTCCTATCTCTTAAGCCACCGACTTTAGGGCATATTCCTCTATACAAGAACTACTGGGCAGAATTGTGTCGTTTTGGACGAGCGGCATTGATCAGTATCCAAGCATTTGACCGGGTATGCGTCGACGTCGTACGTCCTGACCTCTTCTCAATGCTCTCCTTCCATTGGAAGTTTCGCTCCTCGTTGCATTCCTTGCTTACTTAAATAGGGATCCATATCTTTCTTTTCAAACACATCAATACTCGGCTTGTTGGTTGTATTGCGAGCGACTTCTCTCAACTTCCTTCTCTAGAGCTCAATCACTTTGATCGATTCCTTAGGGTTCGGTCTTTCATCTACCTCACTTTATTTTGAAATATTTCAATTAAACTAATCTTTCTCACCTGCACTAAGCGTCAGATCACTCACATATGCTCGGATTAGACACGACTTTTCTCTGTATAGAGTCGTTTGGGCTTAAGGACACCCTTCACCTTTCACCTGAACCACACATATCAACCTCCTCCTTATCATCAAGCTCTTGAAACGATAATCTGCCTGGATTCTTAATTTAGGTCCGTGATTACAGTATTCTCGCCATATCCTTCTTTAGACGTGTGGATTAGAATTCCGGGATCGGAGGCGGTCAGAGTCCGCCACCTTGTGAAATTCAAATTCTTTAAAAACTCCAACGCGTTCGGATGACCGACCTCTTCTGTACACATCTGCATTATTCTCAACTCATTAACTTTCATATTGCAGAGGCCTCACTGGTACCTTTTAACTCTAGAGAAGGTCTGTCACTCTCTTCTTAATACACTCTCTTCTGACTTCTATTTCTTCAGACATGTAGTTTTGGCCTTAAGCTGATAGAATTGGCACCGCGATACGGCCTTTCGGTCTCGTCATACCATACCTTTAAGCGGAATCATTTCTACTATAGTTATACTTTTAAAACAACTCGAGAGTACAAAAGTCTCCCTTCATAAGCATCCTACCTCTTCCATATAATGCTTTAGATTGGTTTTTGCTCTCGTCTCCCGTTGACACTAGAGCACTATACCTGGACGCACTTTAACATAAACAAAAAAAAAAAAATGTCTTGGGGCCAAACCACTATCACTAGTCGAAAGGCTGCCCTGCCACAAATAAACTTCGACACTTATGCTACTGTTAGACTGGAAAATCTACACTTTTTGAAACAACCTTATCTCAGGACTCCAAGGCTCTGACAAGGTCTCATCCGCCCCTGTGTAAGTGCGTAGTACCCGTTCTCTACTTATCTGGGGGGCTCCTTGGTTCAGCCCGAGGACTTTTGGGGACGACGATGCGAAAGAGTCGAAAGACGCAACCAGTGTCCTTATTGAGAAATTGCTTCTGGCAACTCTTTCTAAGCTTCACACTTTGATTGCACCTCTACTTAGGATCTTGACGGCTGTAGCGAGGCGATGTTGGTACTTACTTATCCCTCTCCTTTTTCTATAAGTTGATATAGTTTGTTTGGTACTCAGCTTAAACACTTTACCTTTTACAAAACTTAAATTTTACCACACTTTACACATTCATAAGTAACACAAACAGAAGTCGTAATCAATAGCTCTGTACTCTCAATTGCAACTCTTTCTCTCCCGTACAGCTGAGCAAATACTTTCCACATACCACATGCCTATCAGAACACATTCCACACTGGAAAAGGGCTGTAAGACTTCCTCTTTGGAGTTGTTTGGGCTTTAGGACACCCTTTCCTACAGTACACATGAGAGTTTTATTCAATTAAATCTCCTCTTATCTCACTCTTTTTCACGTCACAGGTTGATACAAGAAATCTTCTATAACCTACTCGCGGATCTTAAAAGTAGTATCCATCTTTCTCTCTCGCGTATCTTCTTTCCCTTTATTCCAATACATTTCCATGTAGCCATATACTAATACATTTTCTGCAAAGAAGGTTCTGTTATACAATTTGTAAAAAAATATTTGGAAAAGAAACAATCATCGAAAAAAATTATACACTATTCTCCACATAACAATCCAATATAGTAGTTGTTTGGAATATTGTAAAAGCTCTTAAGTTTTGACACTTCACCAAAAAGACACACATATTTATAGATTAATTGATAATACTTACTAATCAGTCTTATACACTTTGAACTATACTGGATAGGTATAATAGCTGTAAGACTGATTACCTCTTTTTAGAGTATAGTATTTATTGGGTCATATATAAGGAACACTCATTTTCTGACTGATTAAATCACCTCTAAACTCTACATCTTATTTGAATCATTATTACTTATATAGTGAATAAGTAGTATATATAGCTCATAGTATTATATAAGTAACTCCTTCTTATATATAATTAGATAGTTTATGATTATGGTACCTATAAGTATATAAGACATACCTTTTCTGTAAACACTATAGTTATACTAACTTATTATAACATAGCTTATTGAACTATTATAATTATTGGATAAGGTATATATATATACTTGATAAGAACATAACATCATTCTTTTATTAAGAGTTGTTTATGGTGCTTTAATAAGGACACCCTTTTACTTAGTAATATCAGCGTACAACTTACTTACACTTATGAATCATTTATTGGAATGGACTGTATAGTATCTTCTTATCTTGTAAGTAGTTGATTTATTAGGGAGCTTAAGGAACACGCTTTATATTTATTCTGATATGAACGAGTAAACTTACTTACTAATATAAGCTTTATTGATAACTTACTGGATATAGGAGATATATACTGTTATAGTATAATCCTTTCTTATATATAGAGTTGTTTTGGGCCTTAAGGAACCCTTATATTATCTATGTAATAGTACCTAGCAATCATCTTACAACTTTGAACTCACATTAGGAATATAATAGGCTCCTTAGTAGTAACATCACTTCCTTTCTTTAGAGGTTGGTACTTATATGGATATAGACTTACAGGACAATTAATATATATATAGACACTCACTATTTTACTGTAAATTATACCTAAGCAACTTCTTTAACCTTATTGATACACACTTTAGAATATATATAAATGATATATATATTAGTACTACTGATAAAGTCACTTACTACTTCTTTGAGTAGAGTTGATATATGGGCTTAAGGTGAAACACTCATACTTTCTGAACTCGTCAAACACTATACTTTATACTACACTTGAACTATTACTAGATAAACCTGGAAGGCTGTAAAAGTATATAATACCTCCTTATACCTATTAAAGAGTTGTTATATGGTGATATAGATCATCATTATATAGGTATAACACTCACACTTTCTCTATGAAATAACACTAAATATACAACTAATAATCTATATACACTTTGAAATCATCTATCATGGATAAAAAGTTTTTGGCAAATTTAAATACCTTTAAAGGTATATGTTTGTAGGAGCTTTAAGACTTATAAATATTTTATCATACTATATATATATATCTTTTCAAGAGGATAACCACCACCCTTCTTATATGTAATCTACCACAGCTTCAGGAGCTTGAGCGTGTTGAATGGACTAGTCCTGAGCACACTAAGCAGATCTCTTTAGAGTTGTTGGGCACTTTAATCGCGCGTGAGACAGTGTTTCGACCCGACTGCATACGAGTGGATATGGCCACGATGGACTTAAAGAAAGAGTCTGTCTGTATGTACAATAGACTTCCTTGCAGTGGAGATACCACCAAGCATCTTTAACAGAGAACGATGAAGCGAGTACTGCTTCACACTCTTTTGTCTTTTCCCTAACGTACACTCGAGGCGTAGGGTCAGAAACAGGGCACCCGCGTCAGTAGAGTGAAAGAATAACCTCATTTGAGTAGGGTATATTAAATTTAATGTATGTTGTAAGAAACAACTGCCTATACAAAAATCATTATACAAATTATCATCTTGTCACGCGGTAGACATCTGAGTCATTATGATGTGATCTTTTATCTGTGTTAATTTCAATTATCCCAAGCAGATTGTGTAAATTAAAGTGTTATTTATTCAATATACTATACTTACAACTTGACGTATGTGAATTTGTAATGCAGATTTTGATCTTTATAATCATACAATAATAAATTTCCGCTCTGGATTTATAGGTGATATATTTTTCAACTTCTAAAGTGTGCCTATTATCTGTATTTGTAAATTCCCTAATTACGAATTATTATTATTCATCCCGATAGATGTGACGGAGATATATTAGTACGATCGTTAGTTCCTTGTTTGAGGTTATGGATTATATAGATATATAATTATTTCATCTTGCAAGAACCAATTTTATTCTCTATGAGCTCTTACTATCACTTTAGTTCATACGTGGCGATGTGTCATCTAAATCACTTACGACACATGGTACACTATCTGCTTATGGAGCCTCAGAGGTTCAATATCCTCATATGCAGCCTGTGAAATTACTTACACAGGAGGGAGTGTTAAATTTATACTTTTACGAACATTCCCGATCACATTATTGTAGCAGTTAATCTTTCCCTTAGCATATATATATATATATAATATACTATAGTAACTTGAGCCGAATTATATATCGTCATTTTAATATAATATAATCATATATTATATAATATATATATATATTAATATTAATTATTATATATATATATACATATATATAAAATTATAATATATATATATAATAATATAATATATATAATATAAGTATATATATATTATATATTAATATATATATATACATATTAATATATATATTTATACTAATTAATAATGTTAATTATATATATATATATATATATATATATATTAATATATTATATATCATATATATATATATATATATATATATATATATATAATATATATATAATATATATATATATAAATATATATATAATTAATATATATAATAAATATATTATTAAATTAATTTAATTTATAATGAATTATAATAATTAATAATATATATATTAATTAATATTAATATATATATATTAAATTTATATATATATATATAATATTAATACT
>JABUQX010073097.1:27500-32965 GCA_015478945.1 Trachelipus rathkii
GATAAGTAGATCACGGGAGGATACTATGATTGCAAGGAGAATTTATACAATTTACTTAAGTTTAAAATAATTAAAAATAATACTGCATTGAGTTAGAAGGGATATGGATTGAAAATCGGTTTATTATTATGAAGTTATTTTGGTGAGGGAGTAAACAGTGTTCTATTTTGCAAAAAACTCATTTCTGAACGTAATAACCTTGAAATTAATTATACCACTGAACTTGATTATTTCAACTTATGACCTAGAAACCTGAAAACTTCTACACTACTTTAAACTTATAAACCCGATTTTCTGACCTTACACGTATCGAGTAGAGGGACACTAGACCTACTACCTGCACACAAGACAGCTAAATACTATAACCAGCAGTAATCTAACCTCAACGCTAATATAATTCTAACCTAAAATGAAAAACCTTAATACCTCATTTAGATTTAAACGGAGTAATAGTTGACAATCTTAAAATAATGGCGATAATTCCATTGTGAATAGCTGTGCAATCTGATATAAGAAGACATAGTGAAAGGAAGTGTCCGAGAACGTTACACGTATATAGTATACACTTTCTCCCCTAATCAGCCTACTCCTTATTTTAAATATATATCTGATACTCAGCTGACTATAAAGTGACGGAAGGATGGTTATCGTCTTTTTTCCTTATTTTTACATAAAAACGCCCATCTTTGTTTATAAGTATATTATTTATTAGTGGTTTTAACATTAATTAATTTGTGTATCTAGATTGACACTAGGATTAGATAGCAAGGCATGGTATAATAAAGTATAATCTTCAATAAATAATTTATGGATATATATAATTATATATATATATATATATATATATATTATATATTAATATATTTATATATAATTATTAAATAATTTATATAATATATATATATATATATATATATATATATATAATAATTATATATTAATTAAATTAATTATATATATATATATATAATATATATATATATATTAATATTAATTATATAATAATTTAATATTATATATAATATAATATAATATATATATATTATTATAAATATAATTATATATTATATTATATATATTTTAATAATATATATATATAATATTTATATATATAATATATATATATATATATTAATAATAATAACTATACATATATTATATATATATATATATTAATTAATATACATTATATAATAATATTATATATTAATATAATATTATAATATATATTTATAATATAATATATTATTATTAATATATTATAATAATTATATTATATATATATATATATATATATATTATATTAAATATATATATTATATAATATTATATTAATATATATATTATAATATATATATTATTATTTATATTATATAATATATAAATATTATATTATATATTATTTATATTATATTTATTAATATAATATTACATATATTATAATATATATAGATATTATATAATAAATTAAATTATTATATTAAATATATATATATATATTAAATATAATATTATAATATTATATATTATATTATATTAGTATAAATATTATTATAATTATATATATATTAATATATATATATTAATATTATATAAATATATTTATATTATAATATAATATATAATGATATATTATATAATATATATATATTAATATTATTATATTTATAGTAGATAGGTGTATATTATTTTCTCAATATAATTATAATGAAACAGGTATAGTATATAAATCATTATAATAGCTATTGGATATTATATGTATTATTAATTATATTAATATATTTATTTATATATATTATCCAAATTTGATAATTATTATACCATCAAATATTTACATATATGTAGATATTTACATTAATAATAAATATATAATAATATATATATAATACTTATAATATATATAGTAATTTATATATATATATATATGATATTATATATATATGTAACTATATATATAATATATATTATATTTATATATATATATAATTATATTATATATATATAATTATATATATAAATATTTAATAATTATATAATAATATATTAATAATATAATAAATATATATATTTATATATTATTAATAATATTTTATATTTTATATAATATAATTATATATATATAAATAATAATTATATATATATATTATATATATATATATATATATTATAATTAATATTATATATATAATTATATATATTATATATATTTAATATATATTATATATATAATATATAATATATATATATATTATATTATAATATAATAAATATTATATATTTAATATATTAGACATAAATAATATTATATATATAAATAATTATATAATTAAATATAATATTATATATATATATATATATATATATATATAATATAATTAAATATTAAATTAATTAATATATATTTATATTATAATAAATATATATATATTTAATATATATATATATATTATTATATTAATATATATATATTATTTTATATATATTATATATAATTATAATATATATAATTGATATAATATATATAATATATATATATATATTATAAATATATATATATTATAATATTAGAATATTATTCTCACAGTGTCATTATTACACTCAGGGGAGGCCAACTATATCATAAGGGGGACAGAAATTAATAAATATATAATAAATATATTAGATAATATAATTAATAAAAATATATTTATATAATCATACATTATTTACTTCATTTAATTGTATTTTTATCTTTATTATCTTAATTCTTTATAATATATTATTATATTTCTATTTCACTATTATTTATATTATATACTATTATTATAGAATATCAATTTATATTCATCATTACTTATTATTAATTATTTACAATGATATTTCTTATATATATATATATCACTTTATGTAAGAAATCTTCCCATAAACGCTTTTGAGAAGGGTAGTAAATAGAAAATGGTGAGTAGGGGTATAAGGGAGGGATTGGGTATGAGGGTAGAGTGAGGTGAGGTGAGGAGGGTATATAACTGACATATTTATATTAGACATAATATATTTATTCATATATTATTCTATCTACTACTCTTATATACTATTTTATATTCTTTTATACTATTGTTCTCTAGTTTATTTATCCATCAGTCAATTTATTATATATTATAATTAATATAATATATAATATATATATATTAATATATATATACATATCAATATATATTTAATATATAAATTAATTAAATATAATTAGTTACTATTATAATTATATTAATTAATTATAATATATATATTATAATATTATATATATATAATATATATTAATTATATAATATAATATATTATTATATATTATAAATATTAATTATATATAATAATATTAATTATTTTTATTCATATATGTTATTTATACATATCCACTATTAATAAATTATTATATTAAGCTCAGATAAATATACCATGCTATTTGCGTACAACAGCACTAAATAAAATCAATACCAGGACTTTAGTAATCCACAATTATAGTATTAATTATTAAATCAATATATTATAATATAATAATGAAATATTTTCAATTTCTAACATACATATTTTGCACAACTACTAATATATATATTATATTATTTAAATAATATCATATAGGTATTTTACTCACAATAAATTAAATAAATATAAACACTGCTGAAACATATATAACTTATGTACTAATACTACTTGATATCAGCTATTACGGTGTAATACTATAATGACTTATAATCGAGGTATACATTGTACATATATAACCTAAATAAACACTTTGAAACTCAACCTTACATTAGAAATCTATTTTAGATCTCACATAATGTCACAGTTGAAATGGAAATAGTTTGGGTAAAATATTAAAATATCAACTTTCGCCAGTGCAAATCCATGATTAAATATACACGAACAATTTTAAAAAGTACATCAAAAATAGGAAAAATTATTTAAAGTAATAACATTCATTATCCCATTACATAACGCTGTATCAGTAAGAGATTTTAACAAAATATATATAACCTATCGTATAACTCAAATTATTATGTAAGATGATCACCTTTAATAGCTAAAAGGTTTAATTTGGAATAACCAACCCTACTATCAGATGATCCACCAATAAGATAAGCATATACAATTATGAACACTATTAATATATGATCTAAAATAATATGTAAAGAAGCAATCCATATTTATTTTAGGCAAAAGCCTCTTATGTTAGTAACTTTATTTCATTTTTAAAAATTTTCAAATTTTTACCATTATTACCAACACAAGAAGTATCTGAATATATATAACACCTATAGTACTATACAGATTGTATATCTCATAAGTCAAATTAATATATATATATATATATTTATTATTTATATATTAATATAATATATATATAAATCGAGTATTTTTATCAAATATATTATAAGTAATTATTATGAAATTATCTATTTTAAATTAATAATTCATTAATTAATTATAGTTAGTAATTCCGTGATCTCTAATATAATATATAACGTTAATTATATATATATATAGTATATTTAAATATATATAATTATATATTAATTATTATATAATATTAATATAATATATAGGTTATAATATATTAATTAATATTTAATATTATAATATTATATTATATTATGGTAATATATATATGTAATATTTATAATATATATATTATATTATATATTATATAATAATTAATATTAAAGAGTTGATGTAATGAGAGTTGTAGAAAGAAAGAGTAGAGAGAATAATGAAATATATTAAAAGGTAAAATGAGATGCGTAAGATATCTGTTTTATTGAACTTAATACCAGATTGCTAATTAAAATTTTATCTATAGGATCAATCTATTAAAATTAATATTATATTATATATAATTAATATTATATATTAGTGTTGTGTATGTTATATATATGATATTAATTATAATATATAATTAAATATATATTAATATATAAATATATATTATATATTATATTAATATATAATTAATATATAATATATATAAATATATATATATTATTAATATATAATTATTAATATATTATAATATAATATGATAAATATGAATGTGGAAGAATATTCATTTAATATTAATATTTCCTACATAATAATTTTGATAGCAGTTTTATGCTAAGAATTATATATGATATATTATATAATATTCATAAAATTAATAATTAATATATCTATGATTATATTTAAAATAGGGAATGTGTAAAATTTGCAAAATTAGATCTTAATTAAAATCATTTTACATTAAAATCAATAATTATCATCGTTATTTTTAGATAGAATATTTGAAATATTTAATTTTTTCTAATATAGTAAAGAATTAATTTTATTTTTATTTTATTTATATTATTTCAATAAAAAATTTCTGTATTAACATTATACATCAAAATTTCATATAAATACGGTGAATGTACGACTTCTGTTGAGTAATAATACAATCGACATGTGAAGTAGGT
>JABUQX010073098.1:0-15000 GCA_015478945.1 Trachelipus rathkii
ACATGTACTATAGTGCTTATACTCTGTATTGTTCAATTAAAATATTATTACGTCCGGCTAAGTAATGGTCGATATTCCAATGTGGTTATATATAATTGTGTTAATCGTACACTTAGACTATTTTGAAACTCTATTAGTTTTTCGTAAGCTATCCCTAAAGTTCATTAAGTACGAGTACGTTCTGTCTTTAAATTCATAAATGAATGCTTGTATCTTATATTTCTTCAAGATGTATTCTGAACCTGTGAGAGTGAAACAACTAATATTACTTGAAATGTAGCAATCAAGATGGTCAACATTACCTAGAGTTGATCTTCAATTCTCGCATGAGATTTCAATCTCATATATATCTCGTGATCATCATAGGGTTTTCTGTAGATAACCGTGTCACATGATAGAAGCAATGGTTGCAAAGCGTCTATTCTATGTTATTCGACTCCTCCTTATCATCTCAAACAGTGCGGTCTACGCTTCCTTGTTAGCTATTATTTGCTTCGCTAGTGACGATATCCACGAACGAAGTGTTGGATTAGCAGTAGACAACTTCGTATCACGTCAATTTACTGGGGCATATACGACTTTTACGGCAGTCCGAAAATGTTCATCAGCGATGTCGATAATTCTTGAATGAATCTACTCAGCACTTGAGAACTCGAATAATAAAAGCGCTCATACCATGGTGAGTTATTGACCGCTCCTTGTGAGTGATTGGTGGTGGAGAGAAGCTTTGAGAGAAAAGTTGGATTTCGAGGCAAGTTATATGTGAGTATAGGAATATTCCATCTTTAACGTTGTTTACCAGTTTAAGTCCAGTCTCCGTGATAATGATGTGTAATATCTTATAATGTCTGGAGGACATATCCTAGCAGCAGCCAGAGATATACTTGCTTGGGGGAAGGTCGAAGGTCATCACGAAGCCTCCTTGAGTGAAAGTAATATACTTCAACTACCATGTATGTCAGATGATAGATAACGTGAGGAAGGGATAACATCAGCTCGCAGAAGTTAACAATCTTTAATGTTTCTTCTTTTTTCGTTTTATGAGGATGTGCTCGCGAGTGGAACAATTGTTCCTGATACGATGAGTAGAGTGAGTAACTACACAATGCTGTAGCATTACACACGCGACTATATATACAGTGTTAATCTGAGATTTTTCTTAATCCTCCTCTTATTATCAACCAATGCAGAAGATAAAGTTAACACCAACACAATATTCGGTCAATTGTTGATATACACATTGTTACATTCGAGGTACGATCAGGCACTTACAGTTTTACAATGAATAGGTGGTATAATATTACATACAGTTTTTGAAAAATTATATGTGTTCAAGCCAACTCTCACAAAGCGAGCATTAGCAACAGTATTAAAACTAACGTGAGACAGTAGAGTGGCTATTCTTACTATAAATGAGTTAGTAAGAAGATATCATACAAACCTAAATTGATAACAACAAACAACGACAGAGTTCAGCTAGCAATACAACAATCACATACGTGTACATATAAATAGTTCTTTATAATACTTTTTTTTAATAAATAAGCTAAATATATTTTTTTATATTACTCATTGACTTCACTTACTAGTGTAGAATTGCCATCATATGTGGTGTTTTACAATAATTAGAACATTAATAAAGCCTAACATAGCATTACCAGAACGTAAAGAATATAAGATCGCAATGACAAACCTAAGCACCTCAGTGTTCTATTACCTCAGCTACTGATTAATAATACTACTCGTAACGTTTACATAAAAGTTCCATACTTACAACTACTATTATAATTGTGTATGTTTCTTTATAACATAGAGAGAACGTACGAAAAATCGTAACTTTCCTCTGTGGGTTACTTTTTTTTTTCATATATACATTTTTTTTTTCATTATTATTATTAATTTTGTTTAATATTTTATAATATTAAACTTTGGGTAATAATTAAGATTGATTTCCGTCCCTCAGGCAATTTTTATTATTAATATTATTCAATATAATAACATCTGTTGTACATAAAATCGAGTTCAATTATTATTTATTAAAATCTAGAACTTTTAAAGAGGTTTTTTTTTTTATCAAAAAAAGAACGAGAACGAGCAATAGAAGGAAAAGGCTAAACATTAACAAAAAAAAATAGATGGTATATGTACACAAATCATATTCACTGATTTAAACTCTAACATAGCATCATAATGAATCTTTAAGAAATAATATGTAAACAATGACAAAACTAACACAACTTACGCACTAACAATCAGCTAACATTAACAAAGTTCCACACTTAAAATACCCAAGTAAAGTAACTAGCAATTCGGCATACAAAGTAACCTTTCTACTTTTTAATAAAGTTTTTCTTTATATACTCAGGACCGCCCATGAAATATATGCTTAGTGCTAGCTAATACAAACGTTTTATAACCGGACATATTAAATGGCTAACATTGTACAAAACCTTGAACTAAAGATATATAATTATTCATTGTTACTAAATGCACCTAACATAAACCTAGCGCAATGAAATAATCAGCTAACAATGCCTGAAAATTCCTACTTCCAAAGGTAAAGCTGATCCGTGAAACATGCATCTACACAAACAATACACGATATGTTCCCCTATCCTTAAGTTCTTTCAGCACGCGACCGTGTACGATTCATTATAGGCAAACCATGCGAAAAACTGTATATTAATACTAACAAAATTCCTTAAAAAATGTTACCATCTCAACATGCTACGTTAATAGTGATAATATCCGACTTACTTCTAACATTATGATGAATATGACACTGATCTTCCATCGTAGTACAGTATCACTTCATAATTCGAAGTATACTTAATTTTACATTCATTTTAGAATCTTCATAAATTCGATACCACTAAGTATACGTTAGACAATAGCAAATCTCTTGCTGGGCAAACTAACTACATTCATAACTCAACAGAGAGATCTTAACACAAGTCCTCGGTATTCTAACGTACATACATGAGTGCAGGCTTAAACGGAATCGCAAAGTGTGTAATAACCATTTTACAAGAAACATAACTCATATTTCATCTTAGATAAATATACTTCAGATGTTTTTCACTTTTAAGTAACTATAAACAAGAACTGCTATATAGCTACACTAAACAATCACATAAGTACGCTAACTTTTTTTCGTATACAATCTTAGCAGAATTTATTTCAATATTAGTAAATGTTAGTATCTAATCAACAACTACACCTCGAATTCTTCAAGAGAAAACCCAATGGGCGAGTGATCTGAGACTTAAGCTATCGACAGAGAGGCGTGCTGAATCATAGAGAAGATGGTCGACTCACTCCTCGGCACTGTGGTGCTCTCACGAAGTCGCGATGTTTAAGAAGACGGTGGACATTGATAATCGCTACGGAGAAGCTCTTCGCTAGATGGAAGGTGCGTGTCCGCTGTAGTTGTCAGACTGTTCCCTCGGGCTGTTGCTTGTAAAGGCTTGATTCTTATTGTAGCTGCCTGCATCGTGATGAATTCCCCGACTATGCACACACGTTCGTAGCGTAAAATATGAACATGCTTCATCAAGAACGACTCGATAAGGTGAATTTGCCAGGATAGTGATAGGGTATCATACAGGAGTCGGATTTTGGATAGCGTCTGTAGAGCACTACCTATTGGAGATCACCCGCAGAGAGATGCATGAAGTACCCAGCTCAGGGGAGTCTATCGTTTTCTTGCTGTATAGCGGATGGTGTTACGCGGTAAGGCTCATAGCCAGAATGTCTCTAGGTGAGGATACTAATGTCCCTACTTCATGTAACCACTTATCACTCACCCTTGGCGAGGGGTACCCAACTGGGCGTAATTGCGCGAAGATGGGTCTTCTTATTCTATCTCTCTGGGTGAATAACTCACAGAATGGTGCTATAGTCTGCTATCAAATTCGTGACACTCTTGTAACTCATACGCTTGGGATATCCTATAGGTCTATTCGTTCTTGAACTGTCATTATTGTGATTTGTGTGTGGTTCTGCAACAGGGGGGACAAGATGGGCCTGCTGGCCATTGAGACTCTCCTTGCGGTGAGAGGATAATAGCCCACTTACACCCCTTCGGGTGACCCCTCTCAGATTCACACCCTTTCGATGTGCATCCATTGAGTGGATTTTCTATCGGAGGCGATGCTCGTCTGATATAGATACTCTTCTGTGGCTAGTGTGTGGATAATAGGCTGTGGGTTTACTTCGTATAAGTCTTAGGTAGTAATATATGATATTAATATTCTTTACTATTGACCTGTGTGAATTAACACTGATGAACCAGATTACGTTAGATGATAATGATGGTTGATAGATACTTTAATATTGTGATAACTAGCTATGATGTGGTTATGAAAATCGCTTGCTGTGTGTATATGATATTTGGGTGTAAAGTAATAGTGAGATATAGGTTGGGCTCACACACACATTATATTGCTAAATACGTTCTACGTTTTTTTCTTCATAGTCTCGCAATGATGTTATACTCGAAATGAGTGATACTTTGATAATGATCGTCGTCAGTTTCATTCAGGGTGTTTCGGAAGATGTCGAGGTGTGGTTTGATTAGAATATGGTCTACTGTGTGTTTTAAGAGGGAATTTGTTTAGACTAATATCCGTCTTTTCCCTGTTGTTTTGTTTTAGAGAGTGGACACTGCGGCGAAACGTGGGAACAATATGTGTAATTGTATGACATACTTGTTTAGCCTATTGTATATACACTTTCGGGTAAGATAGGGAATTTTCAGATGTTAGCTAGATTACTTGTCCATGCGCTACTGTGATGTTAGGTTTGCATCGTGTGAGTATTTATATTTTAGTTCAGGTTTGTGCGTTGTCTCTTATTGATTGCATTAACACGACGACACTTATTTTGTTGCCCAATCGCGTGTATAAGCATATATTTCATGGTCGGGTCAGTAATCTATTAAATGAACTTATTAAAAGTGTTCGAATTTACGATTTTCATGCTTTATGTATAGCGTAATTGCATATGTTCAAGCTCTTACTAGAGTGTTAAGTGTGTGTAACTCTTTTGTGTTTAATGCTCTAGACTTGGGTTTATTAGTTGCGTTAACGCTTCGTGCTCTAGGTTTTTGTATCGTGTGAGTTAATTTTCTCATCTTAGCTGTGGCGTCTGGTGATGTCTATGTGTTTTAGGTCATGTAATTTATTGTCGAAAACACTGGTGTGATAGTTAAGGCATTGTTCCGACTGTGTGTTTTTACGCTAATGATAAAGTCCTGTCATTTTTGTTGTTATCGCTACTTCTCTAATCGAATGAATCTCCGAAATTAGCTAGTCCATCAAAAATAGTGTTAATGTAAAATTAACAAATGATATGTAAACAAATGTTTGACAAAAGTGTGAATAGGTTTACGTTTTGTACGCTGTACTAACTATGATATGTGTTGTTAAGTATGGAAACTCTTGTTAACGTTAGTACGTTTATTCGGGGGTGGGTGCGTTAGTTTTTGTCAGTGGCGTGTAACTTATATTCTAGTTGTGGGTAGTGTCTATGGTTAGCATTTTTTATGTGAAAAGCAATGGTTAACTGAGAGCTTGTTGTGGTCTATTATATCGTGAGTGGTTGTGAGTAAAGTAATTAAGAACTTGTGCAGTTGTTTTGGTATATGTTGTTAGTGTGGTGAGTGTGTGTGTGGTGGGAGTTGTTGTTGTTTGATATAGTTGTTGTTAGTGGTGTTGTCCGTGTGATCGTTGTGTGTGTGTAACATCGTTCTTACGGGGATGAGTGCAAGTAATATACTTATGCCCTGTGGTTGAGAATCTTGCGTATGATTAGGTAATTCAGTTTGCTTTGATAAGTTCTTTGTTTACTTTTTTCTGAGTGTAGAGCGCTTGTGTGATAGAGAAAGTTGAATATCTGCATTGAGTATAAGGGTTGTATGGTACGAAGATCAATATATTACCAATTCATACGAACTATTTCTTTCAAGTCTTAGGTACATTTTTTCGTCCTGTATTTCGGTACGCTAATTTTACTCGTCCTTCCTCTTCCATTCTCTCCTGCTTGTTCGAATATCTTTTTCACTCATAGAGGAGTCTTCGTTTATTCCCAATGTGTCACTTTATTTATATTTTCTTAATTGCTCCATCCTTTCTCGGCTATGGACTCATCCTGATACATCTTTTGTTGTATTTTCCTAAAAAGGGCTATCTATAATAGACATCTCTCTATTCGTTTTTGGTGCTTTCGGAAGAGATTCATCCCATACGATGTAGTTCGTACAATCCCAGATTGACTGAGACTGGACTCAGCATGGATAGGAGGGTATTGTTATCGCGTCAATGGTGGCTTCTCGATACTGTTAGTCGCAGCTGCTTTGATACATATCAATTTTCGAAGCGTGCTTCGCATCAGTGGTGTGAGTTAGGCTTATAATACGAATATTTTCGACCCTTGTTTTTTGTGTCTCTGTTTCTCATCATGTGACGTTGTATTAACACTGATGTTCGAACTTATTGGAACCCTCGATTGTCGTGACTTTTATCGCCATGTTATAGGTTTCACAAGTTTGAACATCTGAAAAATATTCAATGGAGCTTAATAAATAGTGCATTGTTCTTTAAAAATAAAAAACGGAAATTCCCACGCATCTTAACGATGTTGAACATACTCCGAGGCTTTAATACTATGGATGCCGACGATGAGGTTGCTACAAACTATTTTTGACATTTAACCGCAGTGCAAACCCATCTAATTTGGTTTCCCCGAGTATATTAGGCAGTATAAAGTAAAGGGTTCGGCGTTTAATAACTATCAGTTTGGGCAAAAAATTTTCACATAAATGGTTCATCTCTTGATGAGAGTAAATGAGTTGTGCTGAATTCAAAATAGTGACCCGAATAAAATTGGTTTAGTGTTGCTGAGCGCGTTGTGGATTTGACTTACATACTTTCTACTCCTTTAAAGGGGTGTTGGGTCTATCTAGGGAGATAATGGGGTATCAGGTGCTTACCACAACTTGAAAATCCTATGCTTCGTTGGCGCTTGTGTTCTAGAATTTGAAAATTCAAATAAATTTTAAAATAATGGTAAATTTTATAGTTTTTATGTATTTATAGGAAGATGTTTTTTTATGTTAGTTTAATTATACTAGACGTATGTTTTAAATTTGTAAATTTCTATATTTATAAAATCATATCGTAAACATTGCTCTCTCTACCTCTATATACTTTGTTAGCTTATGTTCGCTTTATTTCGTACTTTTTACTGTTGATAGTTTCTGGGTTAGAGACTGTCTCTCTCGAGTGTGTGAGAGTGGAACGAGTTTGTACATATTTGGTATTTCTTGCCTTAATGAGTTCTAACTTGTCCGAGTAATAATACTATAATTCTTAGTTTCTGGAATCATGTTACGCAAGTAAGCTTATCTTAACTGTTGGCTGAAACAAACTTATGTTTTGATATCTAGCATATCAACTTTCGGTTAAGGAATCTGTAATGATATATGTGCTGGGGTAAGTTTTGGAGAGAGTTATAGATACTAGTCTCTATATGATCTGAGAGATGGTGACTAGTAGGAATGGTATAATAAACTATAAAGGGGTTGGAGGAGAGTTTATTGATTAGGAGGATTAATGAGACAAAGCTGTGAAAACTCAAGTGAGTTCTTTGCTCTACGTGGTGTTGCTTGGTGTGTCTATGTTTTAGTTTATAATTGATTCTGTTGTAGGTTTAACGGTGAAACTTTTTAACGTTGACTGTTTAATTCTGTTTAAGGATTGTTTAGGTTCTGTGTTGGGGGTCTATATTCATAGTTTGAATGATAGTAGAAAAGTTATATTAAAAGGATGTTACTGTGTTATGGGCAGGTTAATGGCATTTTATTGGCATTTTTATTTTGTAAAGTAAGAATAGGTTAGGATATATTGTAAACGTATACGAATAAAAAATCGTCTTAGTGTAGCCCTTTGTTAATGTTGAAACTGCTTATTCTATTCGTATGTAAGTTGGTTAGGTTTGTCTTTGTAGCATTATTTTCTTAGTCTCATCGTTATGTTTATGTTTAGCTTTATTGATGAGGAACCTTATTTGTTAGGGGTGTTATATTCGTTGAATTAGTATGATAAATTAATCAAATGTTTGTGATACCAATTTTTGTTAAATGTTACATAGTTTTTGTGGTTTCCGCTTCTAAAACTTCTTCATCGTGACAGTGCTAAGGTTTAAGCGATAATATTTAGAGATTATGCTTGTACATAAGCTGTGAATACATGACTAAATCGTCTTCTTTGAGTAGATGTTATGTAATGCTAGTTCTTTTAACTGTTGCTTTAGTAGTATGATCACTCTTTTGTTAAACTCTAATTTTAACCACTATCCAGTCGTTATATTATTTCTCATGTTTAACGTGATGTGTCAGGTTTGTCGTTGTGAGTTATATTATTTAATAGCTCAGAATTATCGACTAAGCTTAAGGTGGATTAGTGCATTTCCTATGTAATGAATAAGAAATAATTTGATTGATGTCTTTGCTCACTAATAATGATACTTTGTGAATTCTTTAGTGATTATCTTTTATCTACTCATATAATGAACATACTAACAGGGTGATCAAAAATGTGACCCATTAATCAAAGATAGATCAATAATCACAGGTGGTTCAGCATTAGGAGCGTGCGTGTAAAGTGCTGGAGCTCGTGGCATTGGTTAATGTTTTGATAATAGTGATTGTGAACTTCACATCTCTGGTGAGAGCTTAGTTGAGATATAGTGGGCAGAAAACGGATAGAAGTAAAATAATTTGAGTGTAAAGTTATAGACAACATACAGAGTATAATATAGAACTGCTCTTTTTAAATTTCCTTTAGGTAATTTATTTTTTAGTTTATCTTTTTGTGTTTTATTTTTTTTTCCGTTAGTGAGATGGTTTGAAGATTTGGGCAACATATATTTTTTACCGAAATTACGCAGTGCAGCGCTATCATAACCTATATAACGACACCACATTGTATTGTTATATCACGAAATGTTTATTAACTCGGACAGTCTCTCGGTGAGTGTGAGAAGTGTGGTCACGAGTATCACGTGATGCTAAACTCGGTAACCTAAAAAGAAACCGCCATCAGCATCTTTATTCGCTTATATTATATATATATATATATATATAATTTATTATAAATATTATATATAATATAATATTTAATATTATATTACGATATTTATATTCATAATTTATTTATTTTCACATCATTTTGTTTAAGTATGTTTTTAGGTATTATTAAGATGCTTTATTGTTAAATTAATGGTCATATATTAATAATTTATTTATCCAATATTAATATATTACTCAATATTACTCCTATTCTTTATTATTATAATACTTTCAATCACTCTTATAATATATTTATACTCATTACATATTATATATATATATAGCCTTTATACATTTAAAAGTCCTTAAATATACTCTGTGAATATCTGTGATTAAAAAATTCCAAGGCATTTAATGTTCAAGAGATCAAAGTCAGTATATATAAATTTGATAAATATGGGTGATATACAGACTCTATTAGTCTTATAATTTATTACATATGAAATCGAAAGAATGAATACTAAATACAATATTAAACATAGCTTGATAATTGAAATCAATCTGAATACCTATAAATCTGGAACAAAATCAAGTAATAAAATAATAATGAATAATATATTAATAATAATAAAATAATAATATAATATAATATAATAATATAAATAATTAATAATATATAATAATAATATAATAATATAATATAATATAATAATAATTTAATACTATATAATCATATAGCTCAAAACTGTCTCAGATATCATTTGAATACAAGTTTCGTAAAAAGCATACGTCCACATTCTCTACCAGAGGAGGCGCGGACACTGCATCAGGGCGTGATACCGGTGACCCGACCCGAAGTAGGGTAAGGAATCTGGGCCTCGGAATCGCGGCACGGAACCAGTGAGGAGGCGGAGAAGGAGGCGGTTAGGCTGATGCTGTCGTTATAAAGAACAAAACGCTAAGACACGAAAAAAAAGTGAATGAGTCGAATTCTTAAATTGATGGTTGGAAAAATTGAAATCGAAAAGCAAAACAACGCACTAAAGAAGGAGAAGACGCATGAAGGAGGAAAATATTTCGATAAAGAAACGATAGATAAGGATTTAAAAAAAAAAATCTCCCGAAGTGAACATCGGCGGTCACTATGACTTGTAGTTTGTAATATGATAAGTACTCAATCTGAAATTTCATATAAACTATGTACAAAGACTATGGTAATAATAAATTTTCCACATAATATAATATAACTATATGTTAGGATAAGATGTCGGGTAGGCGAGGGCTCGTGCTCACACACTCGATGACGAGTCGCGATCGTAGTGCTAGCGAAACGGAATATATAATAGATTAAGCGTCGAGTCGAGACCGTGAAGCTACTATCGTTACAGACTCTAACCTATTGATCTCTTCGTACAGCACTCAAGCACGGGGGTCTAGGGTAAGTAACCATTCGCGCAATTCAGTCACTTTAGCGCAACCTCTCGGGAGTGTACGAACGTAGATGATTCCAGTACTACTCTACTTTTATACTCAATACACACTATTTGAGAAACGCAGTAGCAGACTTGAAAATTTTTACAGCGGATGTGGCGAGCATTATTCACGAATTATCTCATCATTTATATTTTCCTCTTACTAGTTCTCCACACTCTATACGTCTCTATATATTTTGTGTAGAATATCACAGTTTTTGCTGAAGGTGTAGGATTCAAACTGTCTGTCATCTCGGATTGTACGTGCTGAGGCGGAAAATATGCGTCATAGTCACCTAGTGGAGTACTACCATTCTGCTTTTATACTAAATCTTCTATTAAGGCTTCTTCGAGGTTCTTTCTATTTCCTTCTAAAATAATGCTTAACAACTAGTACAAATTCTTTTTTCTATCTCATATTGCGTGCAAGCTCACGTGTCAGACGTGTACACTGTTCGGAGATAGGGTTTTGCTGTATAGACAAGCTGCTCTGCAATATAGGGTAAAGAATAATTTCTTTATGTTTAAAAGCATTCTGCTTCTCCTATCTGTATTATTATTTATAGATGTGCCTAAGGAAGATGTGGTATTCTGGGATAAATTGTGGCATGTACCATCTCTTCGCGGCCACATATATTTACCTTAATATTGGATAGGTTTTCCGGACGTAGCGATATGTGGTTGTATTTTTTTGGAACTTGTTTATATATCTTCTTGGTCACAGGCAATTTTATTAATAATTAAAGTATCTTACAAAATTCTTCAAAATATCTGCTGAATTCTAATGCTGCACATTTTCTCCTCTGAATGGCTTCAGTTTAAGTTTTAGGCTGACAAGGAATTACATGCTTCTGGGCGTGTGATGTTTGAGTGTTCAAGCGAGAGAAAAGTGTATAAAATCTTATAATATTCAAGTGGTATAACATCTGCACTCTTTACTTGTTTTGTATTCCTCAATCAACTAGATATATGATGATCTTTTAACATCATAGTGTTGTGTTAGTGTGTTGAAAATTTCTCGTCTGTTTCTTGGACGAGGGGGAAACAAGTCCCCCCTGTGAGGCCACGGACTGGATCGTCCACTGTATAGCTCACGTGAGTATTTAGCTGTATACTCAGATAATCTGGGCAACATTATTCTTTATCCTTTAACTTGTATTATATATTTAACGTATAATTATATTATCACTAAGTATAGTATATTAGGGTGGAGAATACTGTTTTATATCATATAAGTAGGTATATATATTCCAATCTCGATATTCTGCTTATTACACATTAATTATATTAATTGTGTATAAATTTGAAAGTACGATGTTTTTAATTTTTATTACGGTGCATTTTAATATAATAAACTATGATTCGCAGTATATAATATATGATATTATTAGTCGTATTGTGAGGTAATTAGTATATACTCATATATATATATTTTATATATATATTATCAGAAGAGATCTCACTCGTGCTACCCGTGCTCAGCACGAGTTAACATTATAGAAACTATCTATTTTTACAAATTTGATAAATGTTGCGATAATTTTGTTTTTTTTCCTTTTCTTTTTAAAGGAGGACATATAAAAGATTATGCACAATTAAAACGAAAAATATAAGTATAACCCTATTTAAATTAAGCGCTTTTTAACCATTAAAATGGAGGCATCTCTGCTCAAGGAGGAGAGCGGGGAACGTCGGGCGGTTTCCGAATTCTGAATTTGCAGTACCAAATTGAATTTATAAATGTGTTTATAATAAATATGTTTAAATACTATATACTATTATTAATATAGCTCAACATATTAATATTAGTGAATCAAATTTTTTTAAGTAAAATAATATCACTTAATTTTAAGAAATATACTAAAACATTCATAAAACATAAAAATGGAAAAGTTAAATTAAATTTTAGTAATATATAATTAAAATTATAAAAATATTTATAAAATCATTATGCTAACCAGTTGAACACCAAGAAAACGTATTTAATAAACACATAGAAAACTTTTTAGCAGGAATTTCTCAAGTCATAATACTTATATATATATATTATACTAATCATTCTTAATTATTATTCTGATCTGATGTTACTCTAATCAAATTATTAAACATAGATATATTAATAATATATATATATATAATATTAATATATATATATTAATCTATAAATACTATAGGTGGTGCAGGGAATGAGAGAGAGCTCTTAGCAGACCGGAAGTGATAAAAAGTTCTCCTAGAGTCCCACTGGGGATATGAACACTATGAAATGAAGAGTTGCCTTCCCCTATCCTACATATTAATCTGTTATAATTGGTTATATTATATATTTATATTATATGCATAACTGTATAAAACATTATTCTATAATTTTCCTGATTATATATCTATCAGTACATTTATTATTGTTCTACCGTATTTATATATATACGTTATATATATATATATATATTAATGGTGACATCTATTGATGTTCATTAACTAAACATAGAATTCCCTTGCTTAGTATTATCAGGAATAATAAATCCTGACTGTAGTAGGCTTCAGTTATACCCTAACTTAAAATCATTTATTAATCTTTTTCTCTATCATCATCCGATTTGTGCGTGTGTATCTATGTATGTTTTTGTATATTGATAAGTTTTTCTCAGAAACACCAGAATGGAGAAAGAATAATGTAGAGAGCGAGCATCTTATTCTATTAAACTCAGTTTTCCCGAAGTATAGAGATGAGCTCAATTAGTGTACTCTATAAAAATGATCAAAAATATCGTCTGCTGCTTACGGAAAGTTAGGAGGGCGGTCTTGTCAGCATAGTGCACTCTCGTAGTCCGAGGAAGCGCCCAAATAATTTTATTCTAGTGATGAGAGTTATTTAGGAGGTGGTTATATCATGAACCCTCTGCAAGGTATTTTTACTTGCAAACGAACAGTCACTGATTATCTCTGACAACTCATACGATTTGTTAACAATATAGTGCACGAGGAAATGAAATATATAATAAATAAATAATTGCTACACTTAATAAAAAATAATATGGCTGATTTTCTAGCTTCGGGAAACATATGAGTCTCTAACACAAGTTCAGTTGTTTCAGCAGCTAACGATTTGACTAATGTGATAAATTTGCGCAAAGAAAATTTTGAGCGTGCCACTGTCAATCGTTGGTTTCTCTCTTAAATATGGTAAAATGTAACTCTCTCACGCACCGATTCATTTAGAAATTCAAAGGTGAGAAAAGGGCTGTTTATACAATACGGCCTAAGTCTCTCAAAACAATCTTGTGGTGACGATTAGTAGCTCCTCTCTCATTTCACGATACAGAATTGAAACGCGTTTACTACATTGTAGAGTTGAGTTGTTCAATGTTTCACTATACATAAATACCGAGCCTTGCTCCTCATTGGGCCCGTCTGTCTGTTTGTTACCGGTAAATAGTTTGCATAGCCTAGATAACAATAGCCCTACACTCATAAAGTAGAAAATAATGATTTACGTTTATTAGGTTCCTTTCTGAGATGAAGGAATTTCTCTAGCAATAATCAACGCATTCTGAAGAAAGAAACAATAGTTTCATATTCCGCTCTAAATCTGACAATTCGACGGGTTACAACATATAAGTCACTGAATATTACTCTTTTTCATATTTCCACGCTTTTCTCTAACGAAGTGTGCGGAACTGACATGGCGTTACAACATATACCAATTACGTACTAGTTACTAATAATATGATATATAGCTGATGGTTGTACCATTCCTCTACACCAAGTTCTCTGGTTGGTTAGAACTTAATGTTGATAGATAAAATCTTGCTTTACGCCACTAAATTTTGAAAAATTAGTATTAAGTATGACAAACAAAGTATGACAAACAAACGCAAACGCTTAGCAAAGTTTAGTAGTTGAACTATTGTATCTATAAACTATGGTAATAATGTTCTCGTAAAAACAGTGTTTGTGCATTTTTCTCTAAATCACGATATTTTTTCGGTTATTATTGCTCCAAGGATGCTGGTAGCTCGATAAGACCAGGAAAGTCGTAACATAAAAGAGAAATATTTATTTAGGAAAAATAATACTTTTGTAAGTAAATATACCCATCGGCAGGGACATTCATATTTCTGAAACTCTAAACAAGTTTAAAAAACTATAACATGAAAATTTACAGCCTGACTAAGGAGCGTGAGATTTTACAAAGCCATTAGAGCCATAATACATACAAAGAATAAGTTGCGGGCCATATTAAATGATAGGCTGTTGAGTCTAATATTCTGGATAATGATAGTACATATCAGGAAAGAGAAGTTCTTGAGCTATATTTTCATTGTTTATACGCTTTATACGCATAAGGGTCGTTCCACGGTGATGTGGACGCTATGCAAAATGGGGGAGACACCTTAATTATTATATATATATATATATTATACCATATATAGGCCTAATATATATATATTATATAATATA
>JABUQX010073098.1:27500-30000 GCA_015478945.1 Trachelipus rathkii
AAGGAGATAACTCCTGCTCACACCAACCGACCAGTGAACCTCGGGGCTAACAAAATCATTAGGCTAGGTCGTACTGGTTGGCAAATATAAAATCCATTAGGTTTGGTCTACTAGGTAGGCTAGCAAAAACAAATAGGTTTGGTCGTACTTAGGGGCTAACAAAATCCATTAGGTTAGTTCCTACTTGGGGGCTATTAAGTATAGGTTAGGATAAAGTTTTGTTAGGTAGACACAGATTTATATATATATATATATATATATATATATATATAGATATATATATATATATACTATATATATATATATATATATATATATATATATATATATAGAGAGAGAGAAGAGAGAGCAGAGAGAGTGACACATTCAATTTCTTTCCATTCTTTACAAATCTTAAAAATGTTACACTAGGACTCCTTTTATGAGAAAAGACAATTTAATTTGCAATTATATTATAACAACATATATATATATATGTATAAATATATATATATATATATATATATATATATATATATATATAATATATATATATATATATATATATATATATATATATATTTATTTTTACCACGACAATCGGGGGAAAGGTTACTATTTTATGTTTTTCCCGACCAGTGGGCCCATACAAAGTGGAAAGGTGCACAGTTATCAGGGTGATAGTAACCCCAGCCTCAGTCTGGACCAAGTCAAGATATTCCAGCCATCAGTGGGCATGGCTAGGCTCTGGACTCACAGACCTACTGTGCGTGAGGCGAATAGGAATGTAGGTGTCTGTATGTGTATTAAAGGTTGTACCGTTGTATGTGTTGGCTATGGATGAGTGAGGTGAGGGTATTGAGATTAGTGTATTAATACACTATGCCGTAAACTGTAATGAATTACAGAAAATCTCCTACAAACAGCAATTTTTCGTGTCCGTCCTGGTGACTAGTCGAAAGTACAAATCCCGTTTGACGAGGACTCGAGACTCACGACCTACAGGTGCAGCTACGATCGATGCGCAAGAAAATATATATATATGTATGTATATGTAATAATAGCAATAATAACAACAATAATAATAATATAATATAATATATATGTAATAATAATATATATATATATATATATATATAATAATATATAATAATAATATATATATAATATATATATATATATATATATATATAATAATAATAATAATATATGTATATATATATATAATATATATATATATATATATATATATATATATATATATAATATAATAATAATAATATAATAACTATATATAACTATATATATGTAATAATATAATAATAATAATATATATATATAATAATATATATATATATATAATAATATATATATTTATTTTTGTTATTTTACCCACGACAATCGATCTTTTTATTTTATGTTTTCCCGACCAGTGGGCCCATACAAAGTGGAAAGGTGCACAGTTATCAGGGTGATAGTAACCCCAGCCTCAGTCTGAACCAAGTCAAGATATTCCAGCCATCAGTGGGCATGGCTAGGCTCTGGACTCACAGACCTACTGTGCGTGAGGCGAATAGGAATGTAGGTGTCTCTATGTGTATTAAAGGTTGTACCGTTGTATGTGTTGGCTATCGATGAGTGAGGTGAGGGTATTGAGATTAGTGTATTATTACACCTTGCCGTAAACTGTAATGAATTACAGAAAATCTCCTACAAAAGGCAATTTTTCGTGTCCGTCCTGGTGACTAGTCGAAAGTACAAATCCCGTTTGACGAGGACTCGAACTCACGACCTTAAGCGTGCAAACGCACCCACTCAATACTGCGCCACCGAGATTTATTATATATATATATATATATATATATATATATAAGAACTATAATATAAAATATAATATATATATATATATATATATATATATATATATATATATATATATATATATATATATACTATATATCTATATATATATATATATATATATATATATATATATATATATATATATATACTATATATATATAATATATATATATATATATATATATATATATATATATAACATATATATATATAAGTTTACCATAAAATAAATTTTCTTTCCCATAAAGGAGGCGAGCAGGTCAAATTTTTAAGATCTGTGCCTTCTTATTATACTTCGATCACTAAACAGATCATGTGTAAACTAAAAGAATTATATAAAAGTTATTTAAGTCAAGTTGATTCTTGTTTTAATCATAAGGTTAAATATATATATATATAATAATATATATATATATAATAATAATATATAATAATAATAATAATAATATATATATGTATAATAATAATAATAATAATATATATATATCTATATCTCTCTATATATATATATATAATATATGTATATATAATAATATAATATAATATATATATATTGTCGACTCAAACCTATGGTGAATGAGTTGCATATAAGGTGATATCTTTGGTAGCTGAATAAACACACAGAGGGGTTTAGGCTTCTATGTACTATATATATATA
>JABUQX010073098.1:35000-40000 GCA_015478945.1 Trachelipus rathkii
TTATCCCTCTCACATTCATACAACCCACCCTGATTACCTCTCTCCTCTCCATCCTATCTCTTTACTCCCCCTTACTCCCTTTTATCCTGACCCTCTTATTCACCACTCTACTTTCCACTATTCCCACACTTGATTCGGCTGCACGTTTACCGGGATCCCACAACCTGAGGCACTTCCCAATACCTCAAGCTCCAAACCCCGCTCAAACAACCACACCCTAAAAAATCCTAAATCTATATTCTAAAACTAATTCACAATTTATAGATAAAACTTAAATTAACACTTATGTTGTTTACGAAATTAATACTTTGATGTATATTCTTCCTACTATTGAAGACACTCCTCTTCTTCTCAGCTTTCGAATCTATTCCTATAGGAAAAATCAGAAGGATCATTGATGTCAACTCTTTCTGTCTTGAAGATACTCTTCCAGAGTACCTTTGCTTTTTTATATACTTAATTCTTTCTTGCTTGATATTTTATTCTATCCTGATGTTGATTCGCAACACTAGTATTTTAATTTTATTTGAATTATTATAATAAGTTGTACTCTAAAGCCTTGAGGAGATCTTTTTCACGTAAATACAAAGTAGAAAGCCTCAGTAAATTTCTTTCCTGATGATGATTTGTAGTAACACTTGTATTTAAATTATATATTAGAAACACCTCAGTTACTTTTACTAAGTTGCACTTTGATCCTTTAGATCCTTGAATATTCTTCTTCAAGTAAAATAAGGCAAAAAAACCTCAATACAATCTAAGAGTCCAAAAGCACTTATATATATATATATATATATATATATATATATATATATATATATATATATATATATATATATATATATATATATATATATATATATATAAAACTATATTTAGAAATATATATATATATATATAATATATATATATATATATATATATATACTATATATATATATATATATATATATATATATATATATATAACCTTAACCAACAACAACCTTAACTTAATATATATATATCTCTATATATAGCAGGAGATGCTTCCGTGATTTTTAGATTGGTTTCGTCAATGTTTGCACGAATATTTTTACACCCTAAGTTTTTCCAAATAAACGAATTTTGTGTATATGCTTATTACGTTTTGTGAGGAAAAACAAATGCATAATAAGAAATACTCAATGCTATGACATACTCAACATGTGTTTAGCCGCCTTTAGTCAAAGAACATCCTCCTCCTTACTCTTTAGTGCGATACCGACGCAACTAAAATTAACCCTAGATCTTGACACATTTCATTAATGTCTAGGATTCATTTCCCGGGATATATATATATATATATATATATATATATATATATATATATATATATATATATATATATATATATATATATATATATATATATATATAAATATATAATAATATACCTTGCCCACTTAGAGGTAAAGGTAATACTCCTCATATATATATATATATATATATATATGTATATATATATATATATAATATATGTATATATATATATATATATATATATATATATATATATATATATATATATATATATATACGTGTGTATCAAACTTTTATCTTTCTCTATTTGGAAGTCTTTTACTTGATATGACACTAATTCTGTTTGAATTTGATGTCTTCTTCTTTGGTAATTCCAAAAAAGATTCCGTGAATTTCAAGAACTCAAAACGCGACTATAATGATAAATATTATGACAGATTAGAGGGTAAGAGGAGAAGAGAACGAAAGGGGAGGATGTTAAAGTAACATAAAATATACGTTTGTTTTTAGGAGAAAAAAAGAAGAAGAAGAAGAAGAAGAAGGAAAAAAAGAAGGTCTCATAATTTAAAGCCAAAGATTTATTATATATATATATATGACGATGATAACAGTAGAATATATAATAATATATGTATAATATATATATATATATATATAATATATGTATATATAATAATAATAATAATAATAATAATAATGTTTATATATATATATATATATATATATATATATATAATATATATATATATATTTATAATAATAATAATAATAATATTAATAATAATAATAATAATAATGACAATGTAATATTAATATAATAATAATAATATATATAATATATAATAATAATAACATAATAATATATATATATGTCAGTGGCGCCTCAGTGACTTTTTGCTGCTCGTTAATATATAACAACAACATACTCTCTACTACTCGTGCTCTCTCTTTCTCTCTCTCTCTCTCTCTCTCTCTCTCTCTCTCTCTCTCTCTCTATGTATATATATATATATATATATATATATATTTTATAATATATATATATATATATATATATATATAATCATATATATATATATATATATATATATATACATATGACTTTATATATATATATATAACAACAACTAACATATGTATATCGAAACTAATAATAAATATATATATATGCTATATATATATATATATAACATATTCTATTTATATATATATATATATATATATATATATTTATATATAATAACAATAATATATATATATATATATATAACTATAATAATAACCAACAACAATAATAATATATATATATAGTATATATATATATATATATATATAATAATTAAATACTTGAGTTCTTCCTTCTAAAACGTTTTCTTTATCTAACGTTTTCTATAGTTGATTCCATGATTAACTTTAATATTTAAAGTCTTCTAAATTCACAGTTACCGTCTGCGACATTTTTAATGGGTTAAAAGCGTTATTTAATAGCGGTTATTCTTACCTTTTTCGTTTTAATTTTGCATAATCTTTTATATTTATTATGTAATAATTTCATTTATTTGACCAACTTTCGCAAAAATATAAAATTTGCAAAAAATAGATCATTTCTATAATGTTAACTCGTGCTGAGCACGAGTGCATGAGTCTCCTCTGATATATATATATATATATATATATATATATATATATATATATATATATATATATATATATATATATATATATATATAATATATATATATATATATATATATATATATATATATATATATATATATATAATGATAAAAACACCCCTAAAGCATTTCACCCTGCTGGGAATCGAACCTGGACCCTAGCAGATATACGTGCAAGTGTTTGACCACCAGACCACGATGAGCTAAAGAAGAACCCGACAATACCTCCACTATGGTGAATATTCACACCCGCAAATAGGATATATGGTGCTCTTCCTCTTTCACATTCAGACCATGGAGCCGACAGTGTACAAAGGTAAAAATACTTAGAACGGGTGCCAAGATGGCAGAATAAAATAAACTGCAATTGACGCAATCAATTTGTAATGATAAGAAACGCCCTTAAACATTTCACCCTGCTGGGGGGATCAGACTAGGTCTAGGAAAAGTAACTTTTTTATTTTATAATAATAATAATAATAATAATAATAATAATAATAATAATAATAATAATAATAATAATAATAATAATAATAATAATAATGATAATAATGATAATAATAATAATAATAATAATAATAATAATAATAATAATAATAATAATAATAATAATAATAATAATAATAATAATAATAATAATAATAATAATAATAATAATAATAACATAATAATAATAATAATAATAATAATAATAATAATAATAATAATAATAATAATGTTTTTAGAATACCCGTACAGGAGCCGTCAATGCACAAGCAGAAGGAACTATAATATGCTGGAAAACTAACAACAGGAAGAACACCTGGGTGTAAAGGTAATGAAAGACAAGGTACCGTAGGTAATGTTAAATCTTAAAGACAGCAATATTTCAGAAATGAGAAGATTCCGACAGGACATGAACAAGACTTTCTAGGAAGGGTAAACAAAGCAAGTAAGGAAAAATACTCTTTCTGACAGCTAATAATGTATCACAACCAACAGAGACATAACCTACAGAAAGAACAATGTTTGAACAACAGAAAGGAGAAACCGGGGGGTGATCCCTCGCTATAAAGTAGCAGTGCGTCAAATTTTCATGTCAAATGCGCAGGCGAGTTAGGATGATCTCACTGCG
This sequence comes from Trachelipus rathkii, assembly GCA_015478945.1. Classification (NCBI taxonomy): domain Eukaryota; kingdom Metazoa; phylum Arthropoda; class Malacostraca; order Isopoda; family Trachelipodidae; genus Trachelipus; species Trachelipus rathkii. The sequence continues at coordinate 39,072 of JABUQX010073098.1, forward strand.
GCTAACTCTCCTGCACGAGGATAACCAACTATATACGAGGGACTTCACAAAGCGCATCTTGGCATGTCGGGAATCTTCCTCTCAGTGTGACTACCAGCAGGTGATAAAATCCTGACGAAGACTGGAACAATAATAGTGGCAGGAAGGTGTACAAGTTGTCAGCCCACTCAGTTATGGGAATATGCACTTGTTGTTGGAATAGTGGCAGGAAGGTGTACAAGTTGTCAGCCCACTCATTTCTGGGAATACGCACTAGAGATGGGACTCATCAAAATATTAAATCTCTTTTCCGTTCCATGAATGTATGCGATAAAGAAACTTCGATAAAAGATACCAAAGGGTTTCTAGTTAAACGGTCTTGGAGAGCAATAATAGCACTTTTAGTTTCGAAAACAGTGTTGTATCTGTCTTCCAAATGAAGGCCAAGGATTCTGGTTATCGCCAGGACCAGCGTTATTAATTCGGCTGTGGGTTTTGATGAATAGGGAGAGAGACTGGGACAGGGTACAATCCGAAAATATAGTTGATGTACCCTACACACCACTCCCTAATTCAACCGTTGGCATATACCTTAACCGGATTTGTATAGGAGAGAGAGAGAAGGTATGAGGAAATGAGGCTCTCAGGAGAGTCGGGCTGTCCATAGTTGGAAAAAACAGTCTTTTGAACAATCTGGTTAGTAAATGCACTCACAACGAGCAAAACGTATCGTAGAGGTAAGGTAAAACAGCGTTGAGAGAGATTTGAATATATTCAAAGATGGAAGCTATAACTTGTGCAAACAGATTGTTGACGAGTTGAAGAGGTACCCTTTCAACAGGAAGAGTTATAACTGAAGGCGAACATATAATCAGCACATAAGGTGCTTCCTCCTCAGAAACAGAGACATTATTCCGTCCTCCATATCCAGGCTCCCTTCGGCGAAGATC
>JABUQX010073098.1:45000-51740 GCA_015478945.1 Trachelipus rathkii
AATTTTTTATGTTTTTAACGTAAATTTTCAATTTCTTTGAATGTCGGTTATAAGACCTTAGTAAATTTCTTTTATAATACCTAAATATTTTTTATTTTTCATATATGCTTGGAAAATTAGCTGTGTTAATATGTGGATATCTATATCCTCCGAATGCTAACATAGAGGACAGTCCAGATTGTTTTTTTATACAGATAAAAAGCACCGCTTACGGGCAGAGGCCTAGTCAAGGAGGGGGCTTAGCCAAGCCCAAGGAGAGAATAGCTTACATTCTCCCATCCGACTAGTTGCGAACATGGAACCCTCTCTTTGTTCCTTTGTACTATAAATGAAATGTCATCCCAAAACATTAATCTACAGAGCTTACCACCTCTCTCTTTCCTACCTCAACGTGCATAAAATTATTTCAATTTTTGATAAAGTATTTAAATCATGATTCATACTCCACTTCCTAACACTTCAACCCATAGATTCTTATTTGAATAATATTCATAAATCAAATCAACAATATCTATATCCCCATTAAAAATACTATATTTTAAATTTCCGCATTACGATCACTTCCACTACAAGTTAAATGAAGGTCTGCCTCATATTTTGAAGCATTAATATCCACAACTGGGCATTAGAGCTATTCTTTTCTAGAGATTTGAAGATTGGATACATTCTTAACCATTTAATACATTCTTCACTCTTCTTTCCTCCGTTATCTATAAATTTATCTGCGACACTTGTAAAGTATAGGTGGAAGCACTGTGAGGCTGCTCATAACCAGAGTCGGACAACATTGGAGTAATTTCAGTCCGAACTAACATGCCCTTAACCCCCCAGGCATTTTCTAGCATTAGAGAACATTGTACCACCCATGTTTATTAGTTATTACCTTTAGTTTTCAAATCATCACGCAGATCAATCTGCAAACTTGATCTACCCCCATATTAGAATCATTATATACTCACATATCAGCTAATTCCCTCAATATTAACTGTGGACCTTTCGAATTACAACTTTTCAAGTCTGATTTTCAAATTATTGTGATATTTATTTACAAGAATTTATTAATTTGCATTTATCAATATTGTGTCTTAGTCTTACTAATTTGAAAGCATGGTTATATACATAATCAATAACCAACCAACTCGCTAAATCGTGCCAATTTTCACGTGTTCTCTGTTCTTGTTAAAATTCTTTGCATATATATATATACGCTATATCTCTCTCTCTCTCTCTCTCTCTCTCTCTCTCTCTCTCTCTCTCTCTCTCTCTCTCTCTCTCTCTCTCTCTCTCTCTCGCTCTCTCTCTCTCTCTCTCTCTATATATATATATATATATATATATATATATATATATATATATATATATATATATATATATATATATATATATATATATATATATATATATATATATATATATATATATATATATATATATATATAAACTATCTATTTATTTATTTATTTATTTTATTTATTTATACAACTTTTATATCTCACATGGTGCAGTTGGTGTGGTGGCTGATAAGTTTTAAACTTATCACCGCTACCATTCTGAAAACCGTGATAGAATGGGGTTTTAAACCCCGCGCTGTCAGACAAAGGGTATGAATTTTTCTACATGACTCGACTACTTTTACCCAGGTTTGACTAGTTTAGGAAGAATAGTTAAGTTAGATTAAGTTAGGTTAGGTTGGGATTACGTTACAGTTTTTAGTTTAGGTTAGGTTAGGCTAATAATAATAATAATAATAATAATAATAATAATAATAATAATAATAATAATAATAATAATAATAATAATAATAATAATAATAATAACCAGGCTTGCACGTACGTCCCATGGGGCCGTACTTTGTTTTATTAGTTTTAATTATGTTCAAAATATGTATGATATTATTAGAAAAGTATATACACATACATACATAGCAATAACAAAAATAACAAACAAAAATATAAAAAATAATAAAAAAAGAAATAAAACAACCTCAAATTTAAATGCCTTTTTCGGAAATAAACAATTTACATCATTACGTTTAACATACAGTTATAATATTTAGTTGTAATACAATACTTATATATATATATATATATATATATATATATATATATATATATATATATATATATATATATATATATATATATATTTATATATATATATATATATATATATATATATATATATTTTTGTGTGAAAGAATTTCTAGTTTTTAAGTTTCACTAAAATTTGACATTAAATTTATTAACATATTTTCCTCAATATTATTTCAATTTTACCCTTAATTTTTCAGTTTTTAATCTGACAAAATTTATATATATATATATATATATATATATATATATATATATATATATATATATATATATATATATATATATATATATATATATATATATATATATATATATATATATATAATATACATATATATATATATATATATATATATATATATATATATATATATATATGTATGTATGTATGTAATATGTATGTAATAATATGTGTAATAATAATAATAGCTATGTATATGCTATACTCAACATAATATCATAATAATAACTATGGATGTATGGATGTATGTAATATGTAATATAATGTAACATATTATATTTTATAATAATAATAATAATATAATAATAATAGTAATATATATTTTATAATAATGTAACAATAATAATAATATATGTATATAATAATATATATTTAAAAATATCATTAACAATATGTAATAATAATAATAATAATATTATAATTACATATATATATAATAATATCTATATGTAATAATAATAATCATAATAATAATAATAATATATAATATAATAATAATAATATATCAATAACCAATAAATATATATAAATAAAAGCACATATACATAACTATATATACATATACATATATAAACTCACACTCAAACACATACAAATATACATATCCCTAACCAATACTGACATTATTAATTAATATCACCAACATTAACGTTAATACATTAAAATTATTGCCTTCTCTAACACTGTTATCAATAACATATTATCACTAATTATTATTATCACTATTACTATTAATTTTAGCATTATTTGCACTCAACACCTGTACAATGAATATGTCGATGTCGAATACAAAAACTCTGGAGTGATTCCCAGTCCCTAGCAGATATTCGAGATCTCACTTTCACGGGTAAGTCCTTGATGTGTTCATTCGAAGTCCAGCTGCTGTACGCGTAGATAGAATATATGTATCAATTTTTAAATTTTAAATATTGCCAAAAAGATTAAGTAGAAGATAGGTTTCCTCTGTTTAATGCTACTCGATTTTGAATCAATTTAAAATCAAAATATTTTAGCTCAAATAAATTTTAAATTTCTAACTTTTTCATATCTTCGATCTCCTCTTTTTTCTCAAAACCAGATGGTTAAAACGTTCTCTCTTTCTCTCTCTCTCTCTATATATATATATATATATATATATATATATATATATATATATATATATATATATATATATATATATATATATATATATATATATATATATATATATGTTAAAACGTTCTCTAGATATATATATATATATATTTCCTCTTCTCTTTTCTTTATCTTCTTCTTCTGATTTCATCACATTTTTAATTTTATGAAACTTTGGACGACATCCAAATATATGTATGTAATAATAATATGTAATAATAATATAATAATATATATAATATATATATATATAATAATATAATAATAATATAATAATAATAATAATAATAATAATAATATATATATATATATATATGTTTATTTGTATAATAATATATATATATATATATAATAATATAATATGTAATATATAATAATAATAATATAATATAATATATAATAATAATAATATAATAATAATAATAATAATATATAATAATAATATAATATATATATATAATAATATATATAATAATATATGTATAATGTAATAATAATAATATGTATATATAATATATAATAATAATAATAATAATAATAATAATAATATATAATAATAATGCTGAAAATACATTAGATATGCAACTTATATATATATTTATATATATGTATGTAAAAATAACAATAATATGTATGTATATGTAATAATGTAATAACAATATATATATATATATATATAATAATATATTTATTGTTCAAGTAATAAAAAAGTTATAAAAAATTTATATGTAATAATATGTAATAATAATGTAACAATAATAATAACAATAATATATATATATAATAAAATAAAATAATAATAATAATAATAATAATAATAATAATAATAATAATAATAATAATAATAATAATAATAATAATAATAATAATAATAATAATAATAATAAATATATAAATAATATTAATTAAATATATATATATATGTTTAATAATATTATATAATAATAATATATAATATAATAATAAAATAATAATAATAATAATAATATATAAATGGGTATAACAAAAATATATTTATATCTTTTTTTAATTTATTTATATGGGTATAAATAAATATATATATATATATATATATATATATATATATATATATATATATGCTATATAATATATATATATATATATATATATATATATATATATATATATATATTTTTATATATTATTATAATATTTTAATATTACCATATTTTTACCATAATTTATGAAACGTGTCACCACCAAATTTCAGATAAATTATAGCTGCTTTTCCAGAAGCCCGACTGCAGCCCAGGCGGGCACACATGCATCGTTTCCAGAGCCCGTTTGCGCACTTCTACGTCACGTAAACGTCACAGTCAGGCCCCCGTTGTTAAATCCTCGATTTCGAGAATTAATAAACGGGCGGGCTGCGCAGAAGAATACTTTGTTCACAAACAAATCTTTTTACAAAACATGTGTCGGAAATGGCTTGCCAAAATTTTTAAATATTTTAGTTAACTTTTATATTAAGGATACTAATATATCGTATCATTTCATAAAATAGATACATATAAGTATAAGAGTATTGTTTACAATTGCCAGCTGATCCGACGGGCGCGCTCGGCCGTTTCCAGGTACTAAAATTTCCTGTTCTCTGATTGGTTAATGTAATTTTTTTCAATTCGAAGCGTTTCCGAGTCGATTTTGCACACGGGCTGCACTCGGGCTTCTGGAAACGCAGCTATTTTCTACTTAAAACTTGTCTGATTAACAAGTGGAGTCTCTCTAGAAGTATCTGTCATCTTGTCATATCCATACTGTGAGCTCTTAGTTCTGCAAGCCAAAATTTGGATAAGCGGATCAATAAATTTATTAAGTAAAAAAGGAATATACTATAGCTGCGTTTCCAGAAGCCCGAGTGCAGCCCGTGTGCAAAATCGACTCGGAAACGCTTCGAATTGAAAAAATTACATTAACCAATCAGAGAACAGGAAATTTGAGTACCTGGAAACGGCCGAGCGAGCCCGTCGGATCAGCTGGCAATTGTAAACAATACTCTTATCATGGGCGTATACAGGGGGGGCAGGGGGACTTGTCCCCCCTAAATCTTGGCGAAATAAAAAAATGAACCTTATATTTTTGCCAGACGACGTTTTTAAGGGTTTATTAGTGGAAAAACTGAAAAAGATACATCAATCGATAGATAATGAAGTAGTAATTATTAATTACAAACGTATTATAAATTTTATATATATATATATATATATATATATATATATATATATATATATATATATATATATATATATATATATATATATATATATATATATATATATATATATATATAATATATATAACTCTATATAAATAATACACTAATAATATATATATATATATATATATATATATCCTCAACTTTTGCCCCTAAATAAAAACCTGCCTACGCCCATGACTCTTATACTTATATGTATATTTTTTGAAATGATACGATATATTAGTATCCTTAATATAAAGTTAACAAAAAAGTAATAAAACTAACAAACCATTACAAAACAATGTTTTGTGAGAATGTGTTTATAAACAAGGGGCGCCTAACTGTGACGTTTACGTGACGTAGAAGTGCGCAAACGGGCTCTGGAAACGATGCATGTGCGCCTGTGTGCCCGCCCGGGCTGCAGTCGGGCTTCTGGAAACGCAACTTATATAAAGTTCTACGGGTCTTCAAAGTTTAAAAAGCTTTTTTCAGAAGCGGGTAACGTGTTTGAGGATAAGAGATGACGTTTAACTCCACAACATGGAGAGCAACTTATTTTCCTACACCACAACATTTCAAAATTCAAATAAATTCATTTTAAGTAAGAAAATTATGGAATCTTGTTTTAAAAATTTTAAAAATTTTTGCTTAAACAGTTTAGTAAATATTTTGTTTTGTAGTAGTTTCTACTTTAAAGTTAATTTCTTTAAATAATAATAATAATAATAATAATAATAATAATAATAATAATAATAATAATAATAATAATAATAATAATAATAATAATAATAATAATAATAATAATAATAATAATAATAATAATAATACAAATTTTATTTATCCCCAGGTCTAGATTCTAGAGCAGGATTGGCACAAAAAAGATCAAATATTTAAATCAACTGATTTTTTTTTTTTTTTATTAAAAAATCATTATTTTTTTTTTTTTTTTAGACCACTTTTTTTCTAAATTAATAATTAATCCTAGCTATTACCTAATTAATGATAAGTATATTTCATCTACATCAGGGGTGTCAAACTTATTTACCGTGGAGTA
>JABUQX010073099.1:0-2500 GCA_015478945.1 Trachelipus rathkii
AAAATGAAAAAAGAGTGTGAGGTCACTGTTGTAAATAACAACGACGAAACACGAACTGAGAAGTTAGGTAGATACGTGCAGTCAATTGGTAATGAACTTGCAAATGCGAAACTAGAGGTAGGTGAAGCCTTGTACGGGGGGCGTACAGAGCCCTTCGTATACTATTATCCACCGACAGAAGGCGTTCAATTGAAGTACCTAGATTTCACCTCACTGTATCCTTTTGTTCAGAAAACAAAACCCTTTCCAGCAGGTACACCCACGAAACTTGTAGGTAGGGATCTTCCTTCCATAGAAAAGTTCGTCCAAGAAATGAATTCCACTTATTTCGGACTCTCGTATGTTTCGGTATTACCTCCTAAGAATCTGTACACTCCTGTCCTCCCTGCACGATATGACAATCGGTTAATATTTTCTCTTTGTAGAACATGCAGCGAATCTGGCTATGAAGGAAAATGCAGACACAACGAAAACCAACGTATGTTAAAAGGAGTATACTGTAGTCCTGAGCTGGAATTAGCTGTAGAGAAAGGCTATGAGATTAAAAAGATCCATGAAATATGGAAATTTACACCTTCAAATGACATATTCGGCAAATACGTTGAAACATTCTTGAAATGGAAGACTGAGGCCTCGGGGCTACCGGATGGTGTAACCGATAAAACCTGCGAAGAATTCCTTCAATACCTGCAAGATTTCAAGGACATTGAGGGCGTAACACTTGACCCAGACAATATTGAAAGCAATCCTGGAATGCGATATATAGCTAAATTACTTCTCAATTCATTATGGGGAAAACTAGCTCAACGTATTCCCAAGAATGAGGATATCGTATGCACGAGTTACGCCCAGGTCTGGGAATTAATGAAGAGAGCTGATCTTAAGGTTAGAAATATCATTGTGTCGGGGGATAAACATATAGTTGAAGTTACACATACCGCCTTCACTAATAAAACAGCAAAAGCCACAAATGTTGCTGTTGCCTCCTTTACCACAGCTTATGCTAGTATAAACTCCTCGATTCTCTAGGTCAACGTGTACTTTACTGTGACACCGATAGCTGTGTTTTCACAGCCCGTAAAGACGAATATATTCCTGATACTGGAAAATTCTTAGGAAACCTGACGGATGAGATAGGACTGGAGAAATAGCTGATAGTTTCGTGTGCACGGGTCCTAAATCATACGCCATTCGAATAAAGAAGAATGACTCGAGTTTTGCGTATATCTTGAAAGCAAAAGGCTTAACGCTGAACAAGGACACTGAGCACATAATTAATTTCCAAGGCATGGCGAAGATTAACTTTGACAAGATGATGGATGTTGAGAAGACCAAGAATCGTGATTGGATGGTCTTAAACGATGATAACCACTTCTACAACATGATCAAGGATACAGACGTAACAGCATTAGCCGTTACGCAAATGATGAGTGAAGAAGATGGTGAATCTACACTTCACAAAGATATCCATAATCTAGATGACTCCGCTCAGCCATACGTAAATAATGAAAAACATTACCGAGAAGTGTGGGTTCCTGATATGAAAATGCGGGCCAATAAGATAGGAAATGTCACGCTAATAAATGGTATAAAAAGGTTTCGCCACACCTCAAATAAGAGGAATCTTGTTTTAGGTAGTGCCCGCACTGTAGCCCAGGGGTATGATGGAACACTAATTTCACTGATAAAATAAAATATAATTTCATTGTAATGTACAAATATAATATATGTATATATTGTTAAAAATAAAATATTTATTTGTTTTATAATATATGTATATTTTGCTAAAATAAAATATTTATTTGTATTATTCTTTCATTACCATTTTATTTATCTGTGCTGTCATTTTATTTATTTATTAGGGATACCATTTATTAATTTAAAACGTAACATGGCTGTAAAGTCATAGAATGTGTAATGTATGACAGTCATAAAGATAAAAAACTGTAGGTGTCCTCATAGCGCAGTGTATTAAGCGCATGTACTTCAGGTGTTATTGTATGATGAAGGTATGAAACCTTAACATACAGAGGTTCACGTTACCATTAGGGATGGGGAGTTCGGTAATTAGTACTTGAAGGATCGGAAACCCGGGATACTCTGGTTGACATACGCTCACATCCACGTTCGGACTATGAAGATACCTTTTATTTCGAGCTGCGGATTCTCTCTCTCTCTTCGGGCTGGAAAACGCGGAAAAATGAGCCTGCGGGCTCACGCAACGGGCGGGAAACGCGGAAAATGCGCCTGCGGGCGCACCTGCGGGTGCCAGGATTTGAACCCAGCGTTCACGTGGGCGGGAACGCGACGGTTAAACAAGGTTAAGACATTAAAAAAGGCTATGCCCCTAAAGACACATCAAAAATTACCGGGCAAAAAATGACCCATGGACGAAAAAAATAGGGGGGCGGTACGTACAACGGTTGCTTACGCAACCGTTTGGCGCAACCCTTCTTCGAAGGGTTGCAAAATTAGGGTTTGCTTAAAAATTAGGGTTCAA
>JABUQX010073099.1:5000-20863 GCA_015478945.1 Trachelipus rathkii
AGAGAGAAGAGAGATTTTTAGTGTGATGTAAGATTTTGTTAGAACGTAAGTTCACTATTAATTGTGCCTTTCCATTTGGTAGTGGAGAAACTTCATGAAACGAATTGCCATCAGAGGCAATATCCAATATAAGTTCAAAAAAGCATAGCCACGAACCAAAAATACCATTTTATTAGTATTATATATATACTAATTATTTATAATAGTATATTATATATGTAGTATGGCACCTCATTTTCATACACAATACTTTAACATCCTACATTATCTATCCACACACAATAACTTCACACCAGATTCACAATATTCATAATCATAACCATTAATCTAATGTCCCCTGAATCTATATAATTATATATAATATATATATATATATATATATACCAAATATAGTAATATATTACTATAATATATATATATTAATATATAATAATTATATATATATATATATAGATATATATATTATATAATATATTTATATATATTATATCTATAGTATAATTATATGCTATATAATTATATAGTATATTTATATATATGATAGTATATAAATATATATATTATATATATATATATATATATATATAATAATATATATAATATATAATAATATATATATATAATGATAAATTCGTTCTTAAATCGTATAAAAACTAAGAAAATGCATTTTATAATCTCGAGGGAAAAATCGGAAATAAGAGTTTTTATTTATTTTAAACCTAAAATTGGTGAAGTCAAAAGTCGATTTGTGTACGTTTTTATTATCTCTCTAAAGTCGAGAATTTTTCTTCATTTCGCAAAAATTATTTATCTTGAAGTTATTATTTTCCATAGCTATTGTTGAGAAAATGAAAAAGTAAAACATGACCATAGGGTAAATGCACAGCAGGTTGGCGTTCATGCATGGCAGACCGCTCTTGAAGCATTCCTCTCCCCAAATGCGTGCTACGCGGGAGTAAGTTCTATATAATATATATAATAATAATATATATATAAATATAATATATATATATAGTATATATATTATATATATAATAATATATATAATATATAATAGTTTGGGAATATATAATATATATAATATAATTATAATATAAAATTTCTATAAATTAAGTCTTTTTCACTCAACAATAGAAATAGCCACTAATTCTTTTGTTATTTAATGGAAAATTAGGAAAATTTCTTAAAAACCCGCCGACAAACCATAATAAATCTAGAAGACCCAATTTCTCTTTTAATTCAGAAGAAACACAAACCCATTGTTAAATGTTAACAACGAAGAGAGCAACCACACACACAACACACATCTTTCACACACACACACACCACACACAAGCACACACACACACAGCACATATATATAAATATAATATAATATATTATTATAATATAATTATATATACTATATATAACTAGATATATATATATAATATGATATATAGTATATATATTATATAATATATAATATATATTATTAGTATATGATATATATAAATATGATGATCTTTTCTCTTTCTGTGAAAGTTGAATTAAAGTTGGATTGAATGAATTCGAACACCATGTCCTAAAACTAAAGTGAAAAACGTTAGCGTCAAATTGAGACTATAGTAATAAAGAACTCTCTACTTTAAAAAACTATATATTTTGTTTTAATTTGTTTAATCTACAAAAGCGAACGGTAACTCAAATAACCTTTAAGACTTTAGTCTAATCTAATGTAAATTTATTTTTTTATTTATATGTTATTTCACTTGCCATTTGGTTCTAGAAAAACCCAACTACGCACATCTGGACCGGTCTGAGCGCTTTTAACCACCTGTTTCGGGAATGGATATTGAAAAAAAGATTTGACGAGTCCTTTAACTGAACGCATTTAACTTTCAAACATTCCTTTTACACACCAGCTAAAATATTTTCGAAACTTTCTTCTTGACTTCCATGAAATGGTTCTCGTTTCCAACTGTTCTCCTCGCCTTCTTTCCATCTCCACTCAGTCTTCGTACCTACCACCCCTCTACCTCTATATTATATATTATGATGTAAAATAATATATATGATATATATTAGTATATTATATATATAATAATCATATATATTATATATAATTATGATACTAGTATATTATATATATAATATTATCATATATAATATATTAATAGTATAATAGAATAATATATAGTAGCATTATATATATATATATATATATTTATATGTATACTTATATTATATATATTATATATGATATAAATTTATATAATTATAATATATATATATATATATGATATAAGATATTATATATATATATTATATGATGTAATAGTATATATTATATATATATATCATTATATTATATAATTATATATAATATAAGATATGGTATAGTGGCAGGAAGTGTTGGGCTCTTTCTTCTATTCCTTCCACACAACTTTTCGGTGTAGGTCTTTTAAAGTACTCACGTTTATTGACTTCCAAATTTCACGGCGTGAGACTAATAACCAGACCGCTATTTGTTTTGCTGTTGGAAGGAGTCGCCTCTTCACCACCAAGGAACTGATTGTGCACGTCTTGGTCCACGTCAAGAATTAGAGGATGAATTTCGGCGACATCAATTAGTTTATAACCTTTAATGTTATTCTCTTGAGTAGCAACGGTGTTAAAACAGCTATTGTTTTGTGGTAAAGCTTTCAATTTATTAAACATTGTTATCTAATTATACTATAGAACAGTCACTGACTATAAGTGTAAGCGCACACTTGATTTAACATTTATTATTTTTTTTTCGGATGCTTATGGTCGACGTCGAAGTTTTCATTGTTTCCGATGCACAGTTTGCTCACCCCAACCACAGTCTTTGGGAAATCAAGGGAAGAGAGAGAGAGAGAGAGAGAGAGAGAGGAGAGAGAGAGAGAGCAAAAAGGCGCTGAAGATTCAGAGATTATTTCTTCGATACATAATAAGAAAAAAAAAAGATATACACAAAAATATGTACAATATACTAATGATTTTATAAAAGGTTATAGTGTAATTAAATAGAATAATTATACTAGCATATATTAAAAGTAAAATTAATATATGACACAGATTTATGATTAAAGCTTGTAAAATATAAATATTCTCCAGACACAAGTTGCTCTGATTTTTTGTTTTTATGATTTTGACTTTATATATATTTTTGCAGGCAAAACCTACATAATTTGTTCTTTTTAAAACTTAAACTAAAATATATTTAAACACTAAATATTATTTTCTTAGCACTACTATATATTACTTCGCGCCCTGAAATCGGAGCACTTTAAAAACTAATTTAAATTATAAGCACTAAATTTACTTACTTAATCATTGAAAACATACCCAACGCAATGGGTTACATCTAGACACTAACGTTTGTAGATGAAGTGACCCTCTGTGATGGCGACTCATCATAAGATTTAGGAACCATCTAAGAGGCGAATCATCATCCGATTGAGGAGCTCTCTGCGAAGGCGAATCATCCTCCAATAGAGGAACCATCTCTGAAGTCGAAAGGAGCACGGCAGGCTTCGACAGACCAATCGAAACGACATCTGCCAGTCCATCTAGAAGTTGTATCTTGTAGCATCAATCCATCCGTTGAAGAATCTTGTAAGGGCCAGAATAAGGTGCTTCAAGACTTTTTCAAGTGCGATCGACTCGAAGAAAGACATGGAACAAGTTTGAAGTTCGGCCGGAATACCTGATGAAGCACTGGAGGGATAAAGAGGTGGTAGCTGTCGAAAATCCAGTTGTTTCATGTGAGCCATAAATTTCTCATGAAGTCGTTGCAAGAATCTCTGTTTTTAGGTGCTTTGAGAAGTTCTGAAGGAGAAAGAGGTGTTTTTCCTGTTACTGCTTGAAAAGGAGAGAATCCGGAGTCATCAGGAATGCAACGAAGACTTAGCATAATGACTGGAAAAAGAGGTAACCAGTTTTGTTTCCGCGCAATGATAGCACTCTTCAGCGATCGATGAAATCTTTCAATTTAGTCATTTGCTGAAGGGTGGTAAGCGCTTGTTCAGAGTGTGTGAAATTCAATAAAATTTTATAGTTCTGTGAAAAATTCTTCTTCAAACTGTGGTCCTCTATTAGAGATTACAAAGAGAAGAATTCCAATTTTTGATATTCATTGCATGAAGGCAAATGTGACAGATTTTGAAGGTGTATTCACTAGAGGAATTGCTTCTGTTCACTTAGTGTTCTTGTCGATGCAGTTGAGAAGATATTTGAAGACTAGAGGTGAAGTACCGGTAAAGGAAGATGAAGGTAATGGTCCCACTATGCCAATATGCACTGTTTCAAATCTATGCGACGGAATTTCCATGGGAGCAATAGGTTGTTAAGTATGGCGTTGAATTTTTGATAGTTGGCACTGTTGACGAGAGCGAACCAAAATCCCGATGTCACGATCCATATTCGGACAGAAATACCTGTCTTCATAAGACGCAGAGAAGCCTTAATTCCATGATGAGACATCTGATGAAAATTATTGAAGATCTCTTCAAGACAAGGTTTTGGCAAAATGGTCGCGAAAAAGCTGAAGAAGTATCATAAATACTTGACGATTATCTTGTAGAGGGTAAGAATGAAGACGAGATTGAAAGTGGTAGGGTTTCTTCATTTGTTAATTGAAGACGAGTGATAGCAGACAAATCGAAGGCATCTACTGTTACCGAGGGTATCCGGAAAAAAGCATCAGCCACGATATTATCTGCGCCTCTAAGGTAGGTCGTTGAAGAAACATATTCTGTTAAGACAGAAAGATGAAGATGACATCGTTACCAATCACTCTTTGCTTGATTTCTACTGTAGAATGCTGAAACGAGAGGTTTGTGATCAGCGCATAAGATGAAATTTCTTCCTTTCAACATATGCTTGAAATGAAAAACAAAATAGTAGGCTGCTAGAGGTTCACGGTCGAAAGCTGAGTACTTGCTTTGCTGTTCTGATAGCTTTTTGCTATAGAAATCTATAGGTACCGGCTGTCCATCAACCATCTGATGAAAGGCTGTTCCTAGAGAAGTCTAGCTACTACCCGTTACAAGTTGAAGATAGGTAATATCCGACAAGGAAAATGGAACAGTCGTGGCGTTTTGAAGTTGATTCTTGATTACAATGAAGGCTTCTTCTTCTGTGGTCCACGTAAGAGACTTATCTTTTGGATGGTGTTTTGCTTTTCCTGATAAAGGAAAGACGAGTTTTGCAGAAAAGGGATGAAACTGCGATAGTATCCAATCATTGCTGAGAATCTTCTAAGAGCTGCTGAATCTAGAGGAAGAGGGTACTTGGAAATTTCAAACGCCTTTTCTGGAGGAGGAGAAATTCCATCTTAAGAAATATGACATCCCAAATTGCTCAGAGATGATTTGTAGAATTCACATTTTTTCTTAAGAAATTTTGAAAGAATACTCTTGAAGAAACTTGAAAACTGTACTGAGATGTTCTTCATGCTGTTCTGGAGTTGATGAAATACCAAGTCATCTAGATATATGTAGACAAACTGAAAGTGTCTAAATATGGAGTCCATTATTTTTTGAAAAGTAGGTCCTGAGTTTTCAAACCAAATGGCATAGAAACATTCAAAAAGGCCAAAAAGAGTTGTTAGAGCAGTCTTTTCAATGTCGTCCGGTCGTATAGGAATTTGGAGATATGCTTTCTGAAGGTATATATTTGCTGAAGATTGTTCATCCATGTAGACGTTGTGAGAGACTTTGAATGTGAGAAAGGGGATACCCATCTTCAAGAGAGTGTTGAATTCTGCTTTTCCTGCTTTTAGTTTATCTTCAGGAAGACGGCGAGGTCTTGCAAACACTGGAGGAGAATCACCAGTCTCTATATAGTAAACAGGTCTTTTTGGATTAAATTTGATATTCGTGAAAATAGGTGATGTTAACAGTGGAAACTCTTAAAGCAAAAATAAGATATTGGAGTCTTCAATGTTAGCATTGATTTGTAATGAAGGAACTTCCTAAGAAGAGACTTGAATTTGGTGCCGAGAAGAATTATTTGTGTCTTGTAGAGTTTTCTTCCCACAATCGATGATTAAATGATAAATGGTTGTAAAAATCATACCCAAGATTGGCATTGCAATATCTGCTACTATGAAAATCCAATTAAATTCTCGGCGAAGCTTCTTGATCGCTATAAAAAGTTGCTATTTCACCTACACACTTGATAGTGCCGAAGCCATGCTCGAAACAATTGACATTTGTTATAAATAGTGACCATTTGGTTATCCAATGAAGAAGGCTAGGCTTATAAACTGAAGCCCGGTGTCCAAAGTAAAAGAGACAATGCGCAAAATGCTGTGACTTGGATAGTATGCTAAAACGATATGGCGCAGTAATCAGCTCGCTCTTCTAGTTTCCGTTAGTAGAAGAAGAAGACCTAGAAGAGGGGCGAGACGAGGTTGCATCTTCATATAGGTTTTTCAGCCACTCACCGAAGGCTGCAAGTTCTTCGTCTGTTGAGCGGAAGTAAAATGCTGGGCAGGTCAACGTGGGGCAATTTAATTTGACTATGTGAACCCAGTCCCGTTGTTGTTGTTGTTGTTGGTTTTTGTTGTTGTTGTTGTTGTTGTTGTTGTGTGTTTTGTTGTTGGTTGTTGTTGTTGGTTGTTGTTGTTGTTGTTGTGTTGTTGCTGCTGCTGCTGCTGCTGCTGCCTCTGTAGTTGCTTGTGTACTCGTTGCTGTGGATGTGGATGATCCTAAAACAACTAGATCATTTGCTAGTTTGCTAAGTTGTTAAAGGGTAAATGCTGTCTGTGAAACTGTAGGTCGAATGTTTGTTGGGAGAGTCTTCAAGAACTGCATCCGAATGATGTCTTCTCCAATTTTTAACTTCTGGTAATTGAAGGGAAGGCTTGCCACTGCAAGCTAGGACATAACTCGTTGAATGACTCCGTCTTACTTTTCTTGTAGATGGCAATGACTGCTTTCTTTAGCAGAGTGTAAGCTTGAGTATCGAGTTCTGCCGATACGGTCGACGACGTCTGTGGACAGCTAAGAAAGAGCTTGGAAATCGTCTTTTCCGAGGTGATTTTTCCAAGGCTAAATTGTGCTTCTAAGACTCTGAACCAAGTTGTAACTAAAATCTCGGAAAACACTGGAGGTATCATCTAGACTCCAGCGATAGTTTCTTCTATCTGGTCTTTGGGAGGAGGCTACTGGATCTCAATGTATGTAGACATCTTCTTGAGCAAGTGTTTGACTTCTGCCTGAGTCTTGAGGAAGTGACCTTCTTCTTCTTGAGTCTGGAGTAGGTGTTCTTCTTCCTAAGTCACCAATTACGTAATGCAGGAGTGTTGGGAGTTCTCTTCTTCTTGTTCCTCCACTACACGCGTTTCGGTTGAGTTTTTTTTGAAGACTCACGTAAAGACTTCCATTTTATGCTGTGAAGCTTAAATAGACAGAACCGGCTATGTTGCTTTGTTGTTGGAAGCAACCTCTTCACCACCAAGACTATATACCTTGGTACGTCGAAACTGTGAACCACAGCACAGTGTTAAAGACCATTTTTATTTATTCTTTAATAGTAAGGGTGTTAAAACAGTCTATGGTTTTGGTTAATTTTATTTATTAAGCATGCGTCTTCATTTATTAATATATAAAAAGAGTGCGCTGTCCAAAGTAAGTATATTGACTTACATCTTATTACTTTTTCTCGATGCCTTACGATCGAGTCAAGTTTTCTTCACTCCCTTCAAGTAGAGAGAAGAGAGAGAGAGAGAGAGAGAGAGAGAGAGAAGAGAGAAAGAGAGAGAGAGGAGTAGAGAAAGAGAGTCGAAAGAGATTGGGAGAAGAGAGAGAGAGAGAGAGAGAGAGAGGAGAGAGAGAGAGAGAGAGAGAAGAGAGAGAGAGAGGAGAGAGAGAGAGATGAGAGAAGCAAATAAGTCGATACATCTAAAAGGATTTTCCTTTAATATATTATGTTAGAAAATTATTTTTATTATATATAGTATTTTTTATAAAAAATATAGTTATATTTGTACATATTTTATTTTCCTTTGTTATTATGTATTAAAGTAAATCATACTAAACAGATTTATGATTAGGCTATAAAATATAAATATACTCTGAGACATAAAGGTGTACTGTTTTGTTTTTCTATGATACTTCCGCTTTTATAATATTTTGAGGTAAGACTTACTTATCTTAGGGCAATTTTAAAGACTAAAATAAAAATATAATATTTAACACAAAAATTTTTTTTACTATCAACTCATAATATAATATATATATATATATATAATAATAATATATATTATATATATATTAAAAACTAATTATAATATATATATTCATAGACTCATATTATAATATATATATATATATATATATTGTTATGTTTACAAGTTGCACATACTTGTCAACAATAAACACATTAATTAATATAAGAAGACAACTAATAATATGTATCCCATTCTCGTTAAAAAGTCTAGAAAGCAAATCAAAACTAGAGGTCAGCTCTATTTATTAAGGAAACGAAGTCTGACAAAAGAGTGTTTTTATGTGGAAATTATTTAAAAAGTAAAATAGTTAATATAAATCATTAACCAACTAAAGAGGAAAAAAAAAGAATTTTTATTTATATATTACATACATAACATCATCTCTCCCTTTTTGAAGAAGGAACGTATCTTTCAGGAGGCACATCACGAGATCGTCTTGGAGGAAGGATACGTTTACAATGTTCTGGTCCGGTACTTTCTATAGGAGGAGGATCTTCATATCTCGGCTGCAGTTGGTCCACATGTCGTTTCATAGTCCTGTTATATGTTGTAATATAATAGTGTATATTGCCAAGTCTTTAATCCACGATTGCTGGTTCCCATTTCTTGCTTGAGTTGTAAACTCTTGCTCATACAGGTGTCGAAGGATCAAAAGATCTAAAATTGTGAAATTTATTTTGCTGTAAATTTTTCCATTGAGATGAAGTTTTTTTGTTCTGAAGATCTGGTAGCATTAGATCTAACTTATTTCTTAAATGTCTATTCATTAATAAATGTGAAGGAGGAATTCCATCAGTAGAATGAGGTGTTGTTCTATACGATAATAGAAATATATTAATTTCGGTATCAATGCTTTTGTAATCTGCATTGCGGCATTTCATGTTTCTTCTGAAAGCTTGGACAAACCTCTCTGCCTCTCCATTTGTTGAAGGGTGGCACGGGGCTGATTTAGAATGAAAAATACCATTGTGTTTTAAGAAAATCTCAAAATCTTCCAATACAAATTGTCTACCATTATCTGTACCTATGTGTTCCGGTAATCCATGCGTAGCAAAAATCTTTATAAGTATTTTTTTGGAAGTAGTAGAGTCTATTTTTGTAGTTTAAATTACTTCAGGCCATTTACTGTATGGATCTATTACGATGAGAAAATAGAACCCATTAAAAGGTCCTGCATAATCAATATGCAGTTTCTTCCACGGCCTTTGCGGTAATTCCCATGGATGTACTCTACATGTTGATGAAGAATTCTGAATTGCAGAATAATCAGTGCAAGCGCGTACACTGGCCTCAATGTTTTGTCATATTTGCCACCAAATTAAGGATCTGCAAAGCTTTTGTTCCGACCATCTAAAATGAAGAAATCTCACCTAAAAACATCTTTTCCTTAATGTTTAGGCAAATAACTAACACGAGCACCCCCCCCCCCGCAGAACGCATCCCTTGATACGGTATTTAATCTGACCAAGATTTGTAAAATAAGGTTTGACGTCCTCAGACCTGCCAGCTGAAAGATTGGAAGCTTACTTCTGTTAACTTAGCCATACGCTTCATTTCATGTGCATTATAAATCTTCTCACTAGATCACGTTTACTCTCAGCACTGCAATGAAAAGAACTTTTTATACATATATAAATATAATCCGCTGGGAGTCTGAAACGTGCATCAGCATTTTCTATTTGATTTGAAGCTCTGAATACTAAGTCGTATAGATAAGCTGCTAAAATGATCATCTCTGCAATCTTGCTGCTGCAATAGTCGGCAAACCTGCTTTCAAACCTAAATGAGTTTATGATGGTGAACCAATCTACATACTATATACCATATTTCTTTACACAAATATAGATGAAAAATATCAATCTGCCGCGTAATTTTTTTATTTACTAACTCTGGTTCTGCTGGATGCAAAAACTAATTGGTAATATAACAGGAATAACATTGACAAATCCACACCAAAGTCTCATCATAGGAATCGCAAAATGTCTAAATTTGATTGCAGTTGTTTCAACCGTTAAAATTTAGAAACTTATATTTACATTTAAATTTCTAAATATCCACATTCGCATCCGAATCCAAGTGGTATTTTTCTTTAAGAGACTATATAATGGTGATGCCAAAGTTGCCAAATTTGATATAAATCTACAGTACCATAAAATGTAACAAAACCCAAAAGGCTTTTTTAAGTTATGCAAACAACAACAAAAAGGACGACAGAAGAATTACAAACGTTAACGACAATTCTTGATATTGATAACAACAATTTTAGTCTTTTGAAACTTTTATTTTTCTGCAAAAACCTTTTCTAACCTAACATTATTTCACTTTCATTTTTTCACTGCTATACAAAAAATGTCACCTATAAAATAAAATGTTGGCCTTCTTCCGTTAATATGCTCTATCATTTGTTCTTTGGCCACGTCGGCTGCTAGCTATCACATAAGACAATATTTGGTTTAAAAAGTCCAAAATATATATATAATACTTGTGCAAATGATACTTTATGGCTATGAAATATGCCTGACGAAGATCTATCTTAGAAAATACAGTACACCCATCTAATTGTCAAGACATTTCAAAGCAAGAAGCAGGAACAGTGAAACCAACTTTAGCTGAGAGTTTAAGTCACACAAATGGCAAAATACTAACATAACATGACAACTAAGAGTTTCCCACTTTGAATCACTCACTTAAAGGAATGAAAAGTTGACTTTAATCGTCTTAATTTATTCCAAGATGAATCGTCGTATTTTACAATGTTAGGAAAAAATCTTTTTCTCTGTACTTATACTCATCATTTTTGATTGAAACCAATCACAAGGTAAAAGGTTTTCGTAAATGAGACCATGCGTCTTAACAATTCTAACCCTAGCAATACTAGTTAAGATCAATAACGAGGCACAGTCTTGCCCTACTTTTATTATTATCATGCTCTTTTGTATTCTAACCACCTTTTATCTCTACGCCTAACAGCAAAAACTTTCAACCTTGCGTGCCACTACTCACACTCTAGGATTTTTAGCTTTTGGGTAGATCTTCATGAGAATGAATGTAATTTCATCTCAGCGGACCTTCGGTATGTCATTAAACTCTTTATAAATACGATAGATATCGCCACCTCGTTGAGTTTAAATTGTGAATTTTAAATACAAAAATCTTCACACCTCCATTTTTTACATGCTCATTTGTATCGTTTTTAGTTACATAAACTTTTTTTTGAAAGACAAATCTGCTTCCAATGATTCATTCAGTATCTGTGAAAAGTTTACTTTTTTAAAAAATTTAAACTTTACAAAATATAAAGTAAAGCCGTTTTCGATTTTGCATTTGTGCTTACGAAACGTAAGAATAAGTACTCGAGTTTGCGTTCGGTTTTTGTCAAACAGCACATGCTTGCGATTCAGCTGCTTCCATGCCTCGAGCTAAACGTAGTAACCTGTCTAAATTTAAGTCATCTTCTTGAAGTAATTTCCTACGCAACTTAGAAGAAAAACATTTAGAAATAACCTGATCAATTAATGCATCTTCAATATCATGGAAATTGCAGGTCGATGCTAACTTTCTAAGTCTAGTTACGTACACATCAGTAGGCTCTAAATTATCTTGTACAGTTTTACGAAAATTAAATCTCTTACCTTATATTTACTTTTGGAGCAAACTTAACATCAAATGCTGCTACGATGTTTTCGTAAGTATCTTCTTCCATGTCCATGGTTTTAAAAACTTCTTGAACCTCTGGACCGGCTATATGAAGAAACAGAGCCCTTTTCTGATTATAGTCTCTCCAGAGGTTACATCGATAGGCGAAAGATGGAAGAAATAGCGAAATGGTTTCTCTTATTACCTATTGGCTACGGATGTTACTTCTGCAATCAGAAAAGGGCTCTGTTTCTTCATATAGCCGGTTTAGAGGTTCAAGAGGTTTTTAAAACCATGAACATGGAAGGAGATACTTACGAAATATCGTAACACCATTTGATGTTAAGTTTGCTCCAAAGGTAAATATAAGGTAAGAGATTTATTTTTCGTAAAACTGTGCAAGATAATTTAGAGCCTACTGATGTGTACGTAACTAGACTTAGAAAGTTAGCATCGACTTGCAATTTCCATGATATTGAAGATGCATTAATTGATCAGGTTATTTCTAAATGTTTTTCTTCTAAGTTGCGTAGGAAATTACTTCAAGAAGATGACTTAAGCTTAGACTGGTTACTACGTTTAGCTCGAGGCATGGAAGCAGCTGAATCGCAAGCATGTGCTATCGAAGGCGAAGAAAGTCGCAGTAGTTAAAAGGCAATTTAACAAAGGTGATGTAAAACAATCTTTTAGTAACAATAATGGCAAATTTGAAAATGTTCAAGATGTGGCAGAAATTATAGTTTCAAAGATAAACATAATTGTCCTTTTAATAATAAAACTTGCCATATACTCGTATGTCATAAGTTAGGACATTTTGCAAATGTTTGTCTTTCAAAAAAAGTTTATGTAACTAAAAACGATACAAATGAGCATGTAAAAAATGAAGTTGCTGAAGACGAGTCTGATAATTTTGTATTTAAAATTCACAATTTAAACTCTACTAGACCAATTTTGATAAATGTAACTATAAATAGTTACCCTATAACTATGCAGGTGGATACCGCTGCAGACCTTTCATTAATTTCTCATGAAGTAGCTTCTAAAATTAAAAATTTAAAGTTTGAGAAGTGTTACGCAAAGTTAAAAGATTTTAACGGTAAAAGCATAGACACAAAAGGCGCAGCTAAAATAAATGTTAGCTATAATAATAAAGTATTTTAAGATATGCCTCTTATGATAACGAAAAATATATTGCTAGGTTTAGATTGGTTAAGACGCATGCCTTTTGACTTGAAGAATATAATGATTGTTTCTAATAATGATGATGATAATAATAGTAATAATAATAAAGCTAAAAAATTTGATAACCTACTTGTAAAATACGACGAAATTTTTAGAAATGAAAAAGGAAAAGTAAAGATTGCAGAGGCAGCTTTGGAAAGTGTAAGTCATTCAAAGTGGAAACTCCTTTAGTTTCAATAGTTAAAAAAGATGAGTTAGTATTTGCATTTGTGGTGACTAAACTCTCAGCTAAAAGTAGAGCAATATCCTCTTCCTAGGCCTGAAAATGTTTGCACAATTAGATGGGTGTACTGTATTTTCTAAGATAGATCTTCGTCAGGCATTTTTACAACTATATCTTAGCGAGGAGGCACAAAATTTATGTATTTTAAGTACCCATTTGGGACTTTTTAAACCAAAAATATTTGTCATATGGTATAGCTAGCAGTCCAGCACTGTGGCAAAAACAAATGGATAGAGCATTTAACGGTATAGAAGGCACATTTTGTTTTATAGGTGACATTTTGATAGCAGGTAAAAATGAAAGTGAACATAATGTTAGGTTAGAAAAGGTTTTGCAGAAATAAAAGAATGTGGATTGAGAGTCCAAAAAGCTAAATGCCAATTTAAAGTTGATAGTATTGAATATTTGGGATTTAAGATTGATTCAAAAGGAATTCATAAAACAGATGGTAAAATTAATGTAATAAAATCCATGACCCCTCCAAAAGATGTGCATAACTTAAAAAAGCCTTTTGGGTTTTGTTACATTTTATGGTACTGTAGATTTATATCAAATTTGGCAACTTTGGCATCACCATTATATAGTCTCTTAAAGAAAAATACCACTTGGATTCGGAATGACGAATGTGAAATTTAGGAAATTAAAATATTAAAGAAAACTAGTATCTCCTAAATTTCTCACACATTTTAATCCAAATTTAGACAAAGCTAATTTGCGATGCCTCTAATGTGAGCCTTGGTGCTGACTTGTCACATGTTATTCCTGATGGTACTGAAAAACCAATAGGTTTTGCATCCAGGACATAATCAAATGCAGTAAACAATTATTCGCAAATTGATAAAGAGGAGTCAGCTTTAATATTTGGTGTAAAGAAATTTCATATGTATTTGTACGATAGGAAATTTACATTGGTCACCAATCATAAACCTTTATTATCAATTTTAGGTTTGAAAGCAGGTTTGCCGACTATTGCAGCAGCAAGATTGCAGAGATGGGCGATCATTTTAGCAGCTTATCTATACGACTTAGTATTCAGAGCTTCAAATCAAATAGGAAATGCTGATGCACTTCAAGACTCCCAGCGGAAAATCATAATGAAAATGACAAAAATGTTTTTCTCATTGCAGCTGCTGAGAGTAACGTATTAGTAGAGAAGATTACTAATGCAACAAGAAATGATAGCGTATTGGCTAAAGTACACAGAAGCTTAACTTCCAATCTTCAGCTGGAAGAGTCTGAGGACGTCAAACCTTATTTACAAATCTGGTCAGATTTAAATACCGATCAAGGATGCGTTCTGCGGGGGGGGGGGTGCTCGTGTAGTTATTCCTAAATCATTAAGAAAAGATGTTTAGGGTGAGATTCATGAAGAACATTTAGGAATGGTCAGAACAAAAGCTCTTGCAAGATCCTATATTTGGTGGCCAAATATGGACAAGAACATTGAGGCCAGTGTACGCGCTTGCACTGATTGTTCTGCATTTCAGAATTCTTCATCAACATGTAGAGTACATCCATGGGAATTACCGCAAAGGCCGTGGAAGAAACTGCATATTGATTATGCAGGACCTTTTAATGGGTTCTATTTTCTCATCGTAATAGATCCATACAGTAAATGGCCTGAAGTAATTTAAACTACAAAAATAGACTCTACTACTTCCAAAAAAATACTTATAAAGATTTTTGCTACGCATGGATTACCGGAACACATAGGTACAGATAATGGTAGACAATTTGTATTGGAAGATTTTGAGATTTTCTTAAAACACAATGGTATTTTTCATTCTAAATCAGCCCCGTGCCACCCTTCAACAAATGGAGAGGCAGAGAGGTTTGTCCAAGCTTTCAAAAGAAACATGAAATGCCGCAATGCTGATTACAAAAGCATTGATACCGAAATTAATAGATTTCTATTATCGTATAGAACAACACCTCATTCTACGACTGGAATTCCTCCTTCACATTTATTAATGAATAGACCATTTAAGAATGAAGTTTAAGATCTATGCTACCAGAGCCAACAAAAAACTCATCTCAATGAAAAATACCAGCAAAATAAATCACATTTTAGATCTTTTTGACTCGAACCTGTAATAGCAAGTTACAGACTCAGCAAAGAAAATGGACCAGCAATCGGGAATTAAAGACTTGCTAATAAACACTATTAATACACAATAACAGGACTATGAACGAACATGTGTGACCAATCGCAGCCGAGATATGTAAGAATCTCCTCTATAGAAATACCGGCCACATGTAAACGTATTCCTTCCTCCAAGACGATCCTCGTGATGTCTCCTGAAAGAATACTTCCTTCTTCAAAAAGCGAGAGAGATGATTATGATAATAGAATAAATTCTTTTTTTTTCCTCTTAGTTGTTAACTGATTTTATAACTATTTACTTTCTAATAATATCCAATAAAAACCTTGACCAGACTTCGTTTCCTTAATAAATAGAGCTGACCTCTAGTTTTGATTTGCTTTCTAGACTTTTTAACGAGAATGGGATACATATTATT
>JABUQX010073100.1:0-7500 GCA_015478945.1 Trachelipus rathkii
TATTTAAGTTTCAAATATGCTATTATATTTATATATTTATTATTATATATAATATAATATATATAATATTAAGAGGTGTACAGAAATTCCGTCGGCGGATTCCGGCCGAATTTGACGTTTTTTTCCTGGTTCCGGCCGGAATTTTTCAAAATTCGGCGGAACCGGAATCTAACTTTCCTTAAAACTTTTGAAAATTTTTGCTGAAATTGGTGGTGAAGTAAAAGAAACTGGTGTATCAGTAAATTGGGGCCCATATTTTTTTTAAATGAGAGTGGACCGGACCGATTTTTTCCTTCAGAATCTTTCGCTGACTTATTTGAAATGTAAATAATATTGTCCTGATATTAGGGAAAGAAGCTGGAACGGAGAGTAATAGTTTAGGCCTAGTAGCATGACTATAGGTTTGGGAATTTAGCTTTGGGTCACTTTTCTCGAATTAGAAATTCTTCGCTTTTGTCTGGAGTGGTGAGGAAATTGATGGTTTCCTGGTAAAAAGAAAGATTTCATTTTTGATAAAGAAATTTACTAATGGAAGAAAGCACTTGGATTTTTCTTTTTTTCTTTATTCACTAACATAGACATGGCTGTCACTTAGTTATTTTTTCATTTACAAAACGTTTATAAAGACTGTAGTACTTTGCAGTAATTCCTGTTTTCATTTGACATGCTGCTTGAACTGGATACGTTTGAGGTTGCCTTGAATCATAGTTTATAAGACTAAATGACATTGCCTACGTTTTAGGAAAATGACTCATGCAATTCTCTGATTTGGCTAAGTCTAATAAGATCGATTTATCCAATATCAATTTTTGCAATAATTTCTTCAAGAATCTTTTCTACTCAATAATTCTATTTCAATTAGACAAAGTATCAAGTGTTTAGTATCTTGGGTCTACTAAAGTATTTAAAACAATTATATTGAGATATTGCTATTGATTATTCTTCTTCCATATTAATTATTCAGTATTCACTCTATGCTTTTCAAAGACTCTTCTTTAAATATCTTGCTGTAATCCTGGAGTTTGGGAGATAGGAGCAGAGTCTAAATATGTAAGAAATATTGGATGATCATATTTTTGAGCTTGCATATTTTTCTCATAGGGAGAAGAACTCTTTAAGAATTTTTTTTAAGTATTTGCCATTTATTAGCATGAAATTTCCAAATATAGATTGTTTCTATAATATACAACTTGGCAGAGGTCTTTCCAAATTCAATTTTTTCTAGAATCCATTATTGTTTGCTGATACCTTGTAATTTTAATTCTTGGGATGCATAAGTTGGGTCTTTGCCAGAATGTTGGATTCCAAGCTATTCGTTTGATTATTATTTTTAAGTATATATAATGAATAAAAAACCTGGAATGATATGAATAGCATCCCGCAAAACATTTAATTCGTTAGGTGGTTTGTGTTTGAGAAATGCAGGCATCTTTAATAAGATTGAAGTTTATTGAATAAAAAGAAAAACATGCCTCATTAGTAAAATAATTAGTTATACTGGTTAGTATCTCTTCGAAGGACAACTGATATGTTAGGAGGAATTTCCAATTATTATACGTAATTTAAACTCTAGTGATTTTCGTAATTGCCAGAATGAGAAGCTGGGAAATACTTTCAATGGATATAACAGCAGCTTATTTTTCAAACTCGATGGTAAGCAGAGTTTCAGCTGTTAAAAAAATATGAGATTTTGTTATGAATACTTTACTTTCTATTATATCTGTAGGAATTATTATTGATCAGACCTTAATAATCTCCGAATACTTGCATAGATCTCAATTTATACCTGTCCGAAGTATAGATAACATATACTCTAGTGCAAGATAATTTTTTACTAGGCAATAAAGAAGATATTTTGGTTGAAGGATGGGAAATAAAGTTTCTTATGAAAAGATATATATAGTGATGCCTGGTTCCTCTTGCGATAAAAATTATTTTCTGTGATTTGGGGTCATTAGATTGCAATGATCGTATTATTGGGGAGTAAACTTCACCAACTCGAAGGAAAAACTAATTTGGATTATTGCTTCTTTTGTGTTTCCCACCTGTTCTAGACAGTACTTGGTTAATTTTTATCCAATCTTTGGATTCCAATGAATTTCTCTTAAGGTTTGAAACTTAGGTTTGATAGAATTTACTATTATAAGATTCATCTTATTCATGTATATTATAAAACATATATTTTTAAATTTCTTTTATTATAGTTAAAGGAAAGTTCAAAAGAAATTCCGGTTCCGGCGGAATTCGCGAAATTTTTTTTTGTGATTCGGCTATTCGGTTTCCGTGCCGGAACATAGGAAATTTTCAGGTTCGGCTAGCCCTAATTATATATGATATATATATATATAATATATATATTATATATAATATTATAATAATATAATATATTATATAAATGTATATATAATACTATATCTAATAGATATTGTATTACTACATGATACCATAGGGTAAATGCAACGCTAGGTTTGGTGTACATGCATGCAGACGGGTCGCTTTGAATGCACTGATACCATACTGGGTATTAATTGGAATGGCTTGCAAGCATGACACATTAAAGGGAAGGTAGTTTGCAAATGTATGTAAGAAACACCAACGCTGGCTTTTTCCTATAATCTTGGTATTTATTTAAAAAAAAAAAAGCATATATAATAAGAATTATAGTATATTATATATACTATATTATTATAATAATACATTAGTATATATATTGATATTATTATAGCATTTTTTGATATTAGATATATATGATATATTATAAACTATGTTATTTTTTTTATATTTTTGTGAATGAGCGTGATGATAATTTTTATTTCCAAAGAATATGATATTGATATCATGGATAAATTTTGAAATATTATTAAAAATCTTATAACTTTTCGGTAATATTGTCAGAATGGTGCACACCCCTAATTTTTTATAAAAATAATAGGATTAGCTTCTTCTTCTTCTTAATGGTAATTGTTACCACAGAGGGTTGTCACCCCAACATTTTTATGAAAATCACAGGACATACTCTAAAAATAATATAAAGGAAAAGTGAAACGAAAAGTGTCAGACTTCCTGTTAGGAAAAAAAGTAGCAGCTCGTAAGTTGTAAAAAAACTATGGAATTTGTATTAAAAAACCAAATTTTTTTTTTTGAAATGATATACTCTAAAAATAATGAAGAAATAATTAAAACGAAAATCGGCAGTCTCTTTAGGAAAAAGTTACAGCCTCTTCAAGTTTAAAATTGTTCCCGATAGATTTATAATAAAAATTAGTGAGCCTATGATCGTTTGGGTCAATCCTAGATACAGTTATGAATAAGATTTGTTAATATCTAACAACGATTTTTCTATATATAGCCTACAATTATCTACATGTACTTAGAGGGTCTGAATAGCCACCACCCCCTCCCTAATGGAATAGATCATATTGAAAGTCTATGGGTTTTTATATTTGAGAGGCTGTAACTTTTTCCTAATGAGCCAAATTTTGTTTTTACACTGTTCTTGATTTTTATTTTTTTTAGAGTATATCCTGTGATTTATTTAAAATGGGGTGAAAAATTTACTAAAATTGACAAAATATATAATGAAGAAATATCTCATCTAACAAGCTATTTTAGGAAAAAAAGTTACAGCTCTTAAAGTTATTAAAATCTCATAGATTTTCTTATCATTTTTTTTTTTTTTTTTTTTTATATAATTATAACTCTAAAGTAAATAATAATGATGCTTTAAAAAAAGAAAATGATTTAATTCTTTAGGAAAAAAAGTTAGAGCCTCTCAAAGTTTAAAATTTTCCCATAGGCTTATAAAAAAAATTAGTGGGTCTCGTGCTCATTTTAGGGCCATCTAGTTCAGTTTATGATAAGATTTGTTAATTTCTACCCATAGATTTTTCTCTGTGTATACCTAACAAACTTATCAGTGCCTTGAACTTGTTTTTTGAAATGAGACTAGCAATGGATTTTGTGAAAAATCTAGGAGAAGGATTTTCGTTTTCATTATTTTTTATTATTATTTTTTTTTTTTTAGAGTATATATATTTTGTGATTTTTATAAAAATTGGGGGTGACACCCCTCTGCACTACTATTACCAACTTTTGTTATAAAAAACTGACCAGAATCTCGTTTTACTGTAATTTACAAAATAGGCGTAAGAGAAGACTGTAAAAGAAATAGTAGCATAGTCATGGTTGCCAGAACTCCCATCTAGGTTTGCAGCAATTTAAATCCATCTAGGTTAGGTCTAATTTCGGCAATGGTTTAATGCTCCAGGCTAGTCTAGGTTATAGAACATAATAGTACAGGGTTATGCCTGATATAATTTAGTTAAGTATACTGTGTATGCTTAACAAATCTTATTGTAACCTAAACTAGGATGGTCCTAAGCCGACTTTGAAGCCCATTCAGTTTTTTTATAAGAAAATCCTATGGGGAAATTCCAAAGTTTGAGAGGCTGTAACTTTTTTTACTAAAGAGAATACCATTTATTTTTTTTATTCATTGCTATTTTTTGATAGGTAAAAGTTACTTAATGGTTACACGTTAATAGTGTAAATTAGTAAATGTGTATATCAAACAAAAGTTTAAATAAAAAAATATTTTTAGGGGTGAAGAAAAAAACTTTTCAAAGTAATTAAATTATTTTTGATTTTGTTGCAAACTAGTTTTTTACACGTTTATGGATTTTCAATAAAATGTATTGGAAGGAGTTGTGATAATGGTCCAGTATAGTTTTTGAAGAGATAGAGTACGGTCATGCTTGTTGAAGAGATTCTTAATGTGTCAGTGATGTAGAGTTACTAATGTAAAATATAAAAAATTAATTATTAAAATTATTGTTAAAATTAATTATTAAAATTATTAGTTAAAATTAATAAAAGCCATAGTTAATCAATAAGGAATGTAGAGGTAATGGCCTTACTTAACCTAACTTAGAGTAACCTAACCTCTTACCAAACCTCATCTTTCACCCCTATGAATCTAATTTATTGTATCATAGAGGCTACTGTGGATTTTTTTTATAGATCCCACTCCCATTCCGTGTGTGGCTGCTAGTACTCCTTTTTGATATTATAGCGTTGGCGGAGGTGACTTGGACACTAGAGATCCTGTTTCCCGATTCCTAATTCGATTTTTTTTGGGATTTTTTTTTTTTTTTTTGTAAATACGGCCTTATAGTCAATTATAAGCAACAAAGAAGATAATAATGGGTACTTCTAATATAAAGTTTTTTAAGTTTGAATAATGCTGAGTCAGCCTGACCGTGGAGGGGAGGAAGCGGACCACCATTGGGGGGTGACTCGGACCATCTGTTTTAAATTCCTCTTATACGTCTTAATTCAAAAAATATTTTTAATTTTTACTAATATAGTTGTTACTCCGTGCATATTAAAAAAAAATTGCAATAAGTAATAAAAAATGTCATAATGAATAGATAAATACGAATATAAGAGAGGTGGTACCGAATTCCATCTGCTCTCGCCAAATTTTGACATTTTTTTGAATTTGTTTTATTTTATGTACAGTTTCCAAAAATGTAATCAGATATTTAACTTAAATATGAGTAACTTTTTTATTACATTAAAATTAATTATACAGTACATAATAAAAAAGAAAATATAATAGAATACGAAAATACGATAAAGTCTCCGATCACCCCATCATCAATTTTTACGCGGGGTGAATCGACGCAAGTCGGCCCGTTTGTGTTTTGATATTAATTACTTCATGGGATCAAAAATCTCTGTTGTCAGTTTATGCTAAGCAAATTCTGACTGTATCACTGAAAAATTAATAAAATCGAATACACGAATTTTATTTATAAGAAGTTAAAAACTCACTTTTGTCCAAAGTGAAATTCTATATGAAGGACATTTTGTTGATACATAGATTTCTCCATTTTTTAAAATATAAACTTCTCTAGATTAAAGATGATCTAATAAAGCTTTTGATAGTACCGGTACCAAATTTACCTATAAATTTTTCATATTTATTTTTATATTATTTTTTTTTTTTAATCTGGAAGAATGATTATGTTTACATTTATAATATCAATCTTTTTCAACCGCCGAGCTATAAACAATATATATATATAGTATAGATAGTAAATAGTATATATATATAGTATTATACAATAGTAATATATATATATTATATATATAATATATATATATATATATAATATATAGCTATATATATATATATACCATATTATTTATTTTATTAGTTTCTTATTTATTTTTATTTTAATTTTTTATATTATTATTTTTTTTATTTTTATTTTATTTATTTTTATTAATTATTATTTTTTTTTTATTTTTTTTTATATTTATTAATTTTTTTTTTTTTATTTTATTTTTCCTATTGCTATATATATAAATATATCCTAATCTGTCCTTTGAAATTGTCCCTTCCGAAAATTGTCCAAATTTTTTTTGGCAAAAGTGTCACCAATGTATCTTGAATATTAATCTAAAATTATACATATCTTAGTGGCTACTCTTGTAAACTAGTTTATAAGTAAATTTGTTTATATGCATTTATAGAAAAAAATTGTTGATAGGTAATTTGAAAGTTAGAACAAAAGATGATTGCTACAGCTGGAGCAAAATTTTTTAGACTGGATTAGCCAGAGTCCAACCAAATTTGTGGCTAGTTAATACTATATACACTATACAGACATGTTGAAATATAACTAAATATATTGAAAAACCTGAAATATCACTAGTTTTTACGTTAATTTAATGAATGTTTCACTATTACATCATATCTATCCTACATGACATTTCCATTTTAAATATATGAATGTTAATCCTACATTTATCGTAGATTTTACTTTCCTTTTGATCTTTTGACCCAAAATTTTTGAGTTCATTACCATTTTTATATACCTAGTAGAAAGTCAAACCAATTTTTAAAAAAAATTATTTTAAATTTTCTTTTACAATTGTAATCATGTTTTAATTGTTTAACAACTTTCAAAGTGTAAAGTATTTTCCACCTAGAATGATTCTTTATTTTTTAAAACTATTTTCCGCTAAGATTGCTTGTTTAAAAACTAATGTTAAATACATTTTACTAATTAATTTTTCTTTATATTTCTAACTTTTACTGAGGTTTTTTTTTACTGTTTTTTACCAAGTACACAATACATTTAAAGGGTTAATTTATCATTTTCTCTTTGCTCAATTTGTTTTAAGCATAATTTGTTTTGAAATTTACATTTGTATATTTATTGCTAATTTGGTTCAATCATTGAATTACAAAAAAATGTTTTCACTAACTTTTTATTTCAGGTTGAAGTGGACTATAATTTATGATTAGCCTATAGGGCTTAATTTACATAGGCAAACCATTATTTAAATTTTTTATTTTATGTATTGCTTGTTTGCCAAAATAGTATAGACTCTAGTGAACAAACACTTCTTTTTCAATTAAAAATGAGTGATGATGGTATGTCAGACTTGTCAAATCCTCCACCTGCTCCTGGTGAAACCAGTATGCCA
>JABUQX010073100.1:10000-12500 GCA_015478945.1 Trachelipus rathkii
TAAAAATATATATATATATATATAATATATATATAAAATGTGTTTATTAGTCTTTGTATTTACATATTTTTTACATC
Organism: Trachelipus rathkii; assembly: GCA_015478945.1. NCBI lineage: Eukaryota > Metazoa > Arthropoda > Malacostraca > Isopoda > Trachelipodidae > Trachelipus > Trachelipus rathkii. The sequence continues at coordinate 10,078 of JABUQX010073100.1, forward strand.
TATCACGTAATAAATGGTGTGACATATACACTTACTTTGTTTAATGAATGATAAAGGTGGTAGTTCATTGAATTAAGTTGTTCCATTTAATTGAGCTAAACTATTATTTAACAGTATTGTATAATTTTTCCTAGTTTGGTTTTAAATTTTAATTTTAATTTTAAATTTTAATTAGTCTAAGTATTATTAATTTTTAAAACTAATATTGTAAATGTTAAAAAGCATCATTGATGACAGTACACTACATGAATTTGTTCATATAGGTCTATTTAAAAAAAAAAAAAAAAATCATTAAAATCCATTAAAACTCGTATGAGATAGCTCGGTGAAAATTATTTGAATGATTAGTAGAACATTAATTCTAATCATTAAAAAATTATGACTGAAAAAAGAAATAATTTAAAACTTTGTTTATTTAGAATGAAGATACAAAATGAAATGAAATTGATTAATACTGGTTGAGTACTGGGTAACATTGTTGGGAAAAAAAATTTCCTATTAAAGTATTAAGAAGCAAATGCATTTGGCATATTGTATTTGTATTGTGCTTTCATATTTTTTTGCAGTTTTACTTTTAAATTCTCTATAAATATTTAGCTTAATATGAAATGAACATAATAAATTTACTTTTAGATACTTTAAATAAATAGTGGGCTACTTCATACTAAATGAACATAATAACTTGAGCTTATTTCAATTCCTCATTGTAGATCTTTTTTATTTACAGAGGACGGGGAAGAGGAGGCTTTGGTCAAATGGGCCCAGTGGGAAATCCTGGGCCTGGAAATGGACCTGGACCTGGTGGTCCTCCAGGAACAGCTAATGGCCCAGGAGGCCCTGGTGGACCAGGGGGATCTGGAGGACCTGGGGGACCTGGAGGACCAGGAGGGCCTCCTGGACCTGGGCCAGGTGGCCCAATGGGTCCAGGGGGACCAGGTCCTGGAGGTCCAATGGGACCAGGGGGACCAGGACCTGGAGGGCCAATGGGACCAGGGGGACCAGGACCTGGAGGGCCAATGGGACCAGGGGGACCAGGACCTGGAGGGCCAATGGGACCAGGGGGACCGGGACCTGGAGGGCCAATGGGTCCTATGGGCCCAGGACCCAGAGGACCTGTTGGACCCGGAGGACCAAGACTTAGAGGGCCAATGGGACCCAGAGGACCTGTAGGACCTGGAGGACCAAGACCAAGAGGAAGGAAGAGGAGGCCCAGGATTTAGACCCCCACCTCCCGGATTTAGAGTACCACCTCCATTTGGACCAAGAGGACCAAGATTTGGCCCTAGGGGACCGCCTCCATTTGATCATAACTGGGGGCCAATGCCGCCGCCACCACCAGGAATGGGTGGACCCATGGGACCACCTGGCATGGTAAGTTATATATATATAATATATATTATATACTATTATATAATAATTATATAATTATATATATATATTTATATTTTATATATATAATATATTATATAATATATATATATATATATATATATATCATATATATATATATATTATGGGTAATTCCATTGAGATCACAATGAAAATACAATTATATACCCGATAGTCATAGATATTGATTAAAATTGGCATGCATAGAGAATATTTGCTCCTTATTCCAATGGAGAAAACCGCAGGTCTCTATGACGAATAGTTCTCAAGTATTAACTCAAAAATTTTGCTTGCGACGGCCAACATGCCGGGTGATTTTAATCCTCAATTACATCTCGTTTTGTCAAACTTAGAAATTTTTTTTAAATTTCACCTAAATTTTGCATTGAAAAGGGGGAAATATTTTGGAGTTACAGTTATTGCTTTTTAGATTTATTTTTACAATAATATTGAAAATAATAACTACTATTGTACCAAAAAAAGTTCATGTTCAGAATATATCGTTCTCACAAAATTTTAATTTCAAAATTTGCTGTGTGGGTGACCTTTTACCCTTGTGCTCTCTTTATCCCACATTTAATAGGTATATATAATATAATATATATATATATATATATATATATATATATATATATATATAATATATATTATATATATATTATATCTTATATATTATATATATATTATATATAGTATATATTATATATATATATATATATATATATAGGTATATACTATATATATATATATATATATATATATTATATATATATAGTAATATATATAATAATATATATATAATATATAATATAATATATATAATATTATGATATATATATATATATAATATATATATATATATATATATATAATATATAATATATATTATGATAATAAAGTTAACTCTTATTTTTTACAGCCTCCAATGTGTCCCATGGGACCGATGGGACCATGGGCCCACCAGGTCCTGGGGAGGAATAATGGGATCAAGAAATCAGTCACAACAAAACCAAAATGTAAGTTACACATTATTA
>JABUQX010073100.1:17500-28002 GCA_015478945.1 Trachelipus rathkii
CGGCTTTAACCTGTGGGCGGTTGGGTGAGGATGGGATGTTCTACCAGTTATAAGTGATTGTTAGTTTACAGTATTGGTTCTTTTCAAATAATACAATAATATTTGGTTGCTTCTAAACAGATGCCCTATATTACAATGATATTTGATGCTTCTAACATACTATACTCTATATTGTTAGCAACGTTATGTAGTTGGTTTTGTGATATGAGTAGTTATAGGGGTTGTAAATTTATAGTTTTATATTTTATTTGCTTTTTGATAAATGGATTCCAAAAGAATTGTTGGTTAGGTTCGTTTGTTTGATTGCTGGTGCTGTAATCTTGTTGATTGTGGATTTCTTGCTAGGGTAGGTGGCTTCACAGCGGCTGTCAGAATGGAAAGATTTGCATGTCTGGCTATTTTCATTAATTGATATGTTATCTTCGTTTGATGGAACTATGAATTGTGTTTGGAAGTGAAAGAGTCAGGAACCTGGTGGGAATATTCGGTTGTGCAGAGTTGCGTTACTTGTATTCTATATTAATGATTTATATATTTATTAAAAAAAAAAATAACGAAAATAAAAATCAAGCGCAAAAGTAGATCATAAATTCCATTGTTAGTAAATTGATCACTTTTTTTTTAACAGTATAAAATAAATAACAAAAAATATAATAATAAAAAATACAATTTAGTTACCGGTGTTGCATTTGTCTTGATCTTGTGGGTCGGAAAAGGAAATTATCAAAATTACATTATTGCATAAAATGATTAGTCATATAGCATTTAAACTTTTTAAATATTTAATCTTAAATAACATTTGCTTTTTTATATTAACTAATAGTATGACATTTTCCTATTATTTTTCATTTATAGACCGATTTAAAAATAAAACTAAATTCTCCCTCAGTAATAATGTAAAAAGAAAAAATACGTCACTGACAATATATATATTATATATAATATAATAGTGTGATATATATATTATATGTATATATTATATCTATTATATATAATATATATATATATAATAATATATATGATATATTTATATTTATGTAATATATATATTTATATTATAATATAGTATGTAGAGATATATAGTGGTTATGGTTATATATAATGTAGTTTTAAGGGTTGTTTATGTATGGTTATTGGTTATCGATTAGTGTTTATTCATGGGTTTTCATAGTCCGTATGAAGTATAGGGGTTGCTTCTAGTTCTACTTTTTAAGTTTATGTGGGTGGATTAGGTTATTTGTGTATATGGTTTAGAGTGTGTATATGATGTATTATTATATGGATATCATATAATTTAGTGTATATATTAGTTTGATTATGGTGCCGGCCTTGTATTTCGTTGGCATTTTCTGTTTGGTGTTTGTTGATGTCCTGTTTTTCTGACTTCGGTATCGGCCTGCTTTTTTGGCGCTGAGTGGTGGGCTGCGTCTGTAGGATCATTGCACGATTGTTTAGTCTCAAAGAAATGATAAAGTGAGAATTATAAAATAGAAGATTATATAGTATCTGATATTATATTAGGGATGTATTTTTATAGTATGATATATAATATATAGTATATATATTATTTATATATATAGGGTTATTTATATATATATATAGTATACTAGTATTATATATAGTATTATTATGTATATATTGTATATATATATTATTTATTATATAATATATATATTATATATATATTATATATATATTATATATATTTTATATAATATATATGATATTATATTATTGGTGATATATAGTTATATATGTTTAGTTATATTATCGTAGGTAGATTTTGTTTATTAATTTGAGTGGTATGGGGTGTTGTGTATGTTGGATGATATTTGATGTATTGGGTATATATGGTTGGGATATGATATGTATATACTTAGTGATTGAGGTATTAGTTAGTTGGGTTGGGGTTTGTTATATAGTAGTACATATATATTATATATATATAAATGATAGATTTGTTAAGGAGCTCCTTTTGAATTACATTCTTGCACATCTTTTTTATGACAATTATAGTTGATCAGAACTATTAGCAACACTATTCTGTTATAATTATTATTATTTTTTTTTTACTTTATAGTCATCTATAAATTCAAATAAGGATAGTATCACGCTAAGTAAAGCTGTTACAAGTTCTACCGACAGTCCGAGTAAGGTAACCGCTACAAGTAGTACTACTACATCAGTTACAACAACTGGAACAGCGACGTCGGCTCCAGGTGATGAGCAAGTAAATCCAGAGATAGTTTCGAAGGCTTCCGAATGGACTGAGCATACAGCACCCGATAATCGAAGTTATTTTTACAATTCTAAAACTCAAGAATCTGTATGGGAAAAACCACAAGCTCTTAAAGATCTTGAAGGTAAGAAAATTTTCTTATTGTTACATTTTCAGGAAAATTATCACATTTTTATTTTAGTTATTAATTATGGTTTATAGATATATTTCCACTTGTTTATGAAAACGTAATAAGAACACACTTTCCTCACGACCAGAGGTGGGCACGAACCGTTACTACGTTCATTACTAACGGATTCATTACTTTGGGTTTTTGTTAGAACTTGTGGAATTCTTATGTTGTTTTGTTGGTGTTTGTAGAGGCAGGATGTAATGTGGAGCTTCTCTACTTTTTTCTTTGCATGTAACGTACTCAAATTAACTTCCGTTTGTTTGTTTTTTGTTCGCTTGTGTTCGAATTGGAGCGTTGTGTTTGTTTAGTCTTTGCTAGTAGTGGTGTTCTGTGTTTGTCTCAGTATTTTCTTTGTTTGTTGGAATGTTGATAGTCGTGTTGGGCATTTAGTGTGGGATGCCATTGTGGGTGGTTGTTGTGTGTTGTTGGAGTGCCGATCAATGGCGTGTAGGAGAGGAGTGCTGATATTATGTATTATTTGTGGGTGTGTTAGTGGTTAGTGGGTAGTGATGTGGTTGGGGTGGTTGGTATGTGGTTAGTGTGTTTATTTTAGGTGGTGTATTGATAGATGTGTGTATTAGGTATGGTAGTGTTTTATGATGTGAGGTTTGATTATGGTATGTTGATTGAGTGTGTTAATTTTTAGTATTATATATAGTTATTTATATTATATATATATATTATAGTTATTATGTATTTTATATAATATTAGTTATGTATAGATTATATTAGTTAAATAGGGAATTGCTGTCATAGAATAGAATGGAATAGGGATGGATGCTTTCGCAACGTGGTGAAATTTGGATGCGAGGATATAAGTTGTGGGAACACTTCGAAAAATCTTGCATAACATTGGCAGTTATGAAAAGGGGTGATAGCGAATGTGTGTGGGTTTGATGTTTGGTGTTCAGTAAGGTAATTTAGGTTGTGTATTTTAAGGGTTGAAAGGTCATTTAGTAAGGTGGCGGTAATAGGTAGAGTGAAAGAAAGATTAAAGAAAGGGTAATTATTCGTTTTGCCGGTATATGTAAGAAAATTTACTGGGGTGGGGAATATGATCAGAATTGAGGCAAAATAGATTGGCTTGACCCTGGATGTTGGAGGAGCTGGTGTTACAAAAGCGATTATGGAAGTTATAGTTCCAAGCGATGTGAAGGAGAGCAGGTAATGGTACCCTTAGTATATAATGGTAGGGGAAGACGTGTAGGATTTATAGGGATTATTTAATTAAGCTGTAGGGAAGATATTGTTGCTGGTGTTATTGACTGGTTTAGAAGAGGGTGCGTCCTAGGTGACTGAGGGACTGATTTGTGAAGAGCAAGGTGCGTTTAGAATGGGAAGGGGATGTGTGGATCAAATATTTATATCTATTTGAAACAAATGATTTGGAAAATGATGAGAGAAGAAGAATAAATTGTATTTAGGTTTTATATGGGATTTCCACTAGGATAATGGATTAATAGAGAATCTTTCTGTCAGGGGGTTAGTGATATATGGTTTTGTGAGGCTTCTGAATGTTATCAAAAGTATGTTAGAATGACGATGAAAAATGAAGCGTAGGGTGTAAGAAAATAAGTGGAGTTGAAAAGGAATTGGTTTAATAACAATTAATAGCGGATGAGAGCAGTGGATTATGTGGTTTGATGGTCGTATCGGGCTTGGCTAATTTCAATTAGTATAATAGTGTGTTGTGTATGTGGTTTATTGGGAAAAGTAAGATGTAGTAGGTGGTGTGGTTAGTGCTCAGGAGTTAGGGGGTTGTTGATGGATTGGGATGTTTGGAGAATTGGAAGTGATGTGAGGGGTGTGGTGGGGGTAGTGAGTTTGTTGGGGTGCAGTATCTATTTATATTGTCGGATGTGGTGATTTGGTTATTCTGTGGTGTGAGTCGTATCTGAATGGATTGAGGTTATGTGTGGAAGGAATTTTTGGAGATGAGATTTGGCAGGGTGGTGTTGTTATAAATAGGAGGGGGTGGATCTTGTGAAAGTGTTTTTTAACTGTGGGACAGTAAGAGGTAGATTTGCGTTATGGGTTGTGTGAGTGAGGGACAGTGTCCCTTTCAGTGTGGAAGGTGTATGGTTGTAGTTAGGTTGGTGTTGAAGGCAGTGTCTGGAACAAAGTTTTCTCTGAGGGTTGTAATATTTAGGGTATATGTTGGATGAGAAGGGAACGGAATGATTGATCTAGAGTGTAGTAGGAAAGTTGTGTGAAATGGGCAGGAAAGGTGGCTGGTGCAAATTAATCGTTGGTTGGAATGTAAGGGATAAAGTCTTGAAGTGTGGCTAGGGGTCTTAACATGAGGGTATGTGTTACCTGTGTTAATTGTATAGTAGTGAAGACTATGGTCTGGAATAATAAGAAGTATAGATAAGTTCAATGTTGTGTTCAGATGGAACAATCTTAGTGGGTGTGCCTAGGTGTGAGAAGGAATTGATACAATGAAGGACATGATACTTATTAGAGAGTTGTTGTGGGTGTGAAGAAAAAAGGGGTAATGAGAGAGAATAAATGAGGGAGTATGGTTTTGAGGGATTGGTTTGGTCATGGGAAAGATGAATGATAGTCGGTTGGTTAAGCTATGTGTATAGGTGGCGAGTGTGTTGGGAAGACCGGACTGGCTTGGGAGGACCCGAAAGAAAAGGTTTGGATTGAATTAGTAATATCGAATGTTTGAAGGAGTAGAAAATGTTGAGTTTGGTATGAGGACGAGAAAGTCAAGGTGTAATAAAAAGGAAGTGAATTTGGCGGGGGATGGTGTGAGGGGGTTATGTGTGTGGCCCTTCACTGGTCCAGGGATACCCCTTACATTGAACCGATCTTAAAATGGTGAGGGTCGTCGTCCTGTCTCCATTGAAGCTTTAACGGTTGGGATTTTCTGGGACTGCGTTGACGGGAGTTCTCAAACTATATTAATGGTACTTTGTGGAGTGAAGGTCATGGGGCTTTTTTCTTTCGAACTTTTTGTCATGTTTCCTTACTACCTGCTTTTCTTTTCCAGATGCTCGGTCAGCGTGCACCTTACTGCCCATTCTTGGGAAAAATAGAAGGAAGATAAAGAAAGAAGAAGATATATAATATATATAAGTATATATATATATATATACTAATATATATATATATAATATATATATAATATATATATAATATATATATATGTATATATATATATATATATATATATATATATTATATATAATATATATTATATATATATATATATATTATATATATTATATATATATATATATATATATGATTCGACGGTGCGTCGAGTGTGGACTCAGTGGAAACCAGAGGAGAAGCGGAAAACAGAAGGGCTAGAAGAGAGTGATTGGAAAGGACGTAAAGTTGCTGGTGAATTTAATTGAAGAATTGAAATAAGTCTGTGTAGAATTCTACGCAAGAAGTGGTTAGACAGTATTTTTTGAGAAGAGGGAGAGAGAGAGCTTTTTGTTTCAAGGCAGCTACAACAACTTGAAAGGAAAAAAAAAAGTGATTCAGGATTTTAGAAATGTAAAATTTTAAAAATTTAAATTAATTTCATTTGTTGTCTGGGTTCGAGGAGCTGCAAAATTTTAAATTCATTTCTTTTAGCAATTTTGGAATATTAATTATTATATAAAAAAAATAAAATTATAAAGAAGAAATTAAAATAATAATTTGTAGGTGAAGCTGTTTCTCAAGACAATCGTCGAGTTGTATGAAGAAATTTTTTCAAATTCCTTCCACTGGTAGCAAGGTGCCGAAAACCTCCTTCTATCAATGTTAATAATTTTTGCAAATGGTGGTGATATAGCGTATACCATATTAATAATAGTGATAGTTGTGATAATGTTAATAAGTGAATAGTGATGAATAATTTAAAATATAATGAAATATAGTGGATAGCATAGCAATATTAACGTTAAAAAGTGTTTAGCATAATAATAATAGTATTAAATAGTACTCTAATTATTAGTAAAATATAGGTAGTGTATTTTGTGTTAAATATAGTGTTTAATATAATAATAATAATAATAATAATAATAATAATAAATAATAATAATAATAATAGGATATTTATAATTATATTTATATATATATATATATATATAGTGATATATATATGATATATTATATATTATATATGAGGTGTGGGTATTTGATGGGTTTTGAGTTGATGTTATGTAGTTATATTGATATTATATATTATATATAGTTATATTTTATATTATATAATATTATTTATATATATATATATATATTATATATATATATATATATATAATTATATATATATATATTTTATAATATATATATTATTAATTATTTATATTATATATAGATAATATATATATATATATATATATATATATATATATATATATATATATATATATATATATTATATATATAATATATATATATATAATATATAGTGGATAGCATAGCAATATTAACGTTAAAAAGTGTTAAGCATAATAATATTAGTAATAAATAGTAATTATTAGTAAAATATAGGTAGTGTATTTGGTGTAATAAGTGTTTAATAAATAATAATAATTTTTATATATATATATATATATATATTACATTTATTATTATATATTATATATATATATTATATATATATATAATATATATATGTAATATGATGTGATATCTCTTCACCCGCGTGGTATAATTATATATATTATATATATATATTAAGTATATATAATATATATATATATAGTATATATATATATAGTATATATATTATTATATATATACTAGTATATTAGTATAGTATAGGGTGAGGGGGTTGTATGATGTGTCGTGAGTGATGAGTGCGTGGCTTTAAGAATTATGTAGTGTAGTGATTAGAAAGTGCAGACTATATATATATAATATATATATACATATTAGAGGGGCGGGGGAGTAGCTGCGAAGAGAGGTCTTATTCTGCGTGTGGTTTTTAGTGGTGATATATATATATATATAATTATATAAATTTGATATATAATATATATATTGTATGTGTATGTTGTATTTGTATGTATATATGTATTTTTTTTTTTAGTTAATTTTATATTATTTATATTAAAAAGTAGATTATTATTGCAATAAGAGCACTCCCCGAAACAAATGTGAGGGTCCCAGATTTGCAACTGGTCAGGTGGGAGAATGTGAGCTATTCTCTCGTTGGGGTTTGCTTCGTCCCTGCTCGGACGTTAAACGAGTACACCCCCTCCTAGATAAGGGCTCTCCCATGAGCTGTGGTGTTTATCTGTAAAAATATATATACATCGAATTATATATATATATATTATATACATATATATATATATAATATATAATATATATATATAATATATATATATTATAATAATATATATATATATAATATATATATTATATATATATATATATATATATATATATATTTATATATATTATATATATATATAATATAAAATATATATAATATATATATATATATTTATATATTATATATATATATATATATATATATAATATATATATATATATATATATAATAATATATTATATATATAATATATATATTTATATATATATATTATATATATAGTATATATATATATATATATATATATATATATATATATATATATATATAATATATATATATATATATATAGTATATATTATATATATAATATATATATATATATATATACACACACACATACATACACTGAAATTTCTTTTGTCTTTTGTACCAAAGGGTGCTATTGGGTGCTTACTTCTACTCTCAACCGATAGCTTTTACAGGAGGAGACTCAAATTTGTGCCAGGTTTGATGCATAAAAATCCAGTGTCACATAATTATTAGGGCCTATGGGAAAACTTTAAATTATTTTCAAAAATAAAATAATTTTTTTTTTTTAGTAAATCACTGTATTTTAAAAGTGCTTATATTTTATTTTATTTATTTTTAAAATTTAAACAGAGAAATTGAGGCAAATAAATTAATAAAAAAAATGTTGCTGTTTATGTTTATCCTAATTAAAGTGTATATTTTATTTAATTTACAGGGTAACTAGCAGAATGCTTAAGACATTGAAAATGAAATCTCATAAAAGAATGCCAAAACGGAATATACAAACAAATATATATGTGTTTTTAATATATGTATAATTATTAATTTTTGATGTAATAATTATAAATAATTTTTAGTAAATTTTTTTTAATAATAATGATAATGTTGAAAATTAATATACACAAACCTAAAAATTACCTAAGATATCGTAATTAATGTGGTAGTCAGAAGCTAAGAGTAACAGAGTAATGGAACATTTGTTACTTTTGTTTTTCATTTCAAAGAAACTGAATAACGATAACGGAATTACTTTTTCCAAGTAACGGTGTAACAGTAATGGAATTACTTTTTTTTGAGTAATGATGCCCACCTCTGCCCACGACTATATTACTTAACTGTGGTAAATAAATAAATCCGCCCCCCCCCCCATTAAAGGGATCGATGGTAAATTGGTATATTTGTAAATACCAAAAATTTATATATATATATATATATTATATATAATATATTTCTTTATCTACCTATATATATAGATCGACATTAGTAAACTATATAAATATGAATATATTATATTATATATATATAATATATATATATATATTATATATATATATATATATAATAATATAATATTTTTTATCTCCCTCTATTTTCCCAAGAATGGGAGTAAGGTGGGTGACAAGCATAGGAAAAGAAAAGCAGTAGAACATGACAAAAGTTGAAAAGAAAGCCCAGCCTTACCCGCCCTCAGTACCATTAAAATTAAGTGAGAACTCGTACGCAGTCAGAAAATCCAGCCCTAAAAGCTTCATGCACAGCGATGGGACCCTCACTATGATAGATCGTCCAATGTAAGGGTTCATCCCTACTTGGCACAGGTGGGCCACACAGACCATACCCCCTCCACAATCCCCCCCATTCACTCCTGTTATAACCTTTCTTCTCGCCTCTATCAAAACTCAAATTTCTCTCCTTCAAACATTCTTTAAACTGACTCAACACACTTTTTCTTCGGTCTCCCAGCCGGTTCCGGTTTCCCAACACACTCGCCATATACCCGCTTAACCAGCCGACTACCATTCATCCTTTCCATATGAACCAAAACCATCTCAACATACTTTCATTTATCTCTCATTTACCACACCTTTCTTCACACCACAACACCACTCTCTAATAAGTTCATTCTCATTTTAATCAATTCCTTTCACACCTAGCACACGCCCTAAGATTGTCCATCTGAACACATTGAAACTTTTAGATCTATACTTCTTATTCCAGACCATAGTCCCTCTACTATACACATTAACACAGGTACAACATACCCTCATGTAATCCTAGCAACCTCAAGACTTAGTCCCTTTACAATTCACCAACGATTTAATTGCATTACAGGAACCCTTCCCTGCATTCACACTTTTCCTAACTACACTTCTGCATGCGTCCGTTCCCTTTTCTCCAACATTATACCCTAAATATTTAGAACTCAGACATTGTTCCGCTGCTTGACCATCTAACCATAACTTTCACACTGAGGAGTGTCTCACTCACAACCATAACCCTTACTCTTATCCCACGTTTAACTTTCAAACCCCTCCTTTTACAACACCCTGCCAAATCTCTCTACCGAATTCCTCTCCAAACTCTCTTCAGATTCACCACACATGAAACCAAATATCCGCATATAATAGGTAGGGCAAACTCCCTCCACTCATCTCATTCTCCACGCATTCTAAGGACACCATTACCCTGCCATCCCACCGTCGAATTCTGTTCGTAACCACCACCCATCCATATACAATTGAATAACCAAGGAGACATAACTCAAACCTGTCTCACTCCGCTATTAAATACTAAACCAATCACACACACACACACACATGCACACACACACATATATATTATATATATATTATATATTATATATATATAATATATATATATATATATTATATATATATATTATATATAATATATGATATGCGGTTCGTACGCGGCGTGTTGTGTGTGTGTGTGCTATGCTCTTTCCGTTGGTTATGTCATTGGTA